>CAXIIO010000226.1:600000-857772 GCA_964028335.1 Altica lythri | reverse complement strand
ACAAAAAGTTTGTAAATATAAATTTGATCTTAGTTTTTCTGTCATAACTTTTAAAGTTTTTAATTAAAATCAGTTTTTTAACGTTTTTTAATGTAAAACATAATTTTACATAAAAAAGTATTCCTAAGTTTTTTCAAAAAAACTGATACTTTTCGAGATATACAGGGTCAAACAAAAAGTTTGTAAATATAAATTTAATCTTAGTTTTTCTGTCATAACTTTTAACGTTTTTAATTAAAATAAGGTTTTTTGATGTAGAATTAAATTTTACACAAAAAAGTATTCTTAAGTTTTTAAAAAAACTAATACTTTTCGAGATATATAGGGTCAAACAAAAAGTTTGTAAATATAAATTTGATCTCAGTTTTTCTGTCATAACTTTTAACGATTTTAATTAAAATAAGATTTTTTAATGTTTTTTGATGTAAAATTTAATTTTACATAAAAAAGTATTTTTGAGTTTTTTTAAAAAAACTAATACTTTTCGAGATATATAGGGTCAAACAAAAAGTTTGTAAATATAAATTTGATCTCAGTTATTCTGTCATAACTTTTAAAGATTTTAATTAAAATGAGATTCTTTTGCGTTTTTTGATGTAAAATTTAATTTTACATAAAAAAGTATTCTTGAGTTTTTTCAAAAAAACTGATACTTTTCGAGATATATAGGGTCAAACAAAAAGTTTGTAAATATAAATTTAATCTCAGTTTTTCTGTCATAACTTTTAACGTTTTTAATTAAAATAAGATTTTTTAATGTAGAATTTAATATTACACAAAAAATTATTTTTAAGTTTTTTTTAACAAACTAATACTTTTCGAGATATATAGGGTCAAACAAAAAGTTTGTAAATATAAATTTGATCTCAGTTATTCTGTCATAACTTTTAAAGATTTTAATTAAAATGAGATTCTTTTGCGTTTTTTGATGTAAAATTTAATTTTACATAAAAAAGTATTCTTGAGTTTTTTCAAAAAAACTGATACTTTTCGAGATATATAGGGTCAAACAAAAAGTTTGTAAATATAAATTTAATCTCAGTTTTTCTGTCATAACTTTTAACGTTTTTAATTAAAATAGGATTTTTTGATGTTTTTGGATGTAGAATTTAATATTACACAAAAAAGTATTCCTAAGGTTTTTTAAAAACACTAATAATTTTCGAGATATATAGGGTCAAACAAAAAGTTTGTAAATATAAATTCGATCTTAGTTTTTCTGTCATAACTTTTAAAGATTCTAATTAAAATAGGATTTTTTAATGTTTTTTGATGTAAACTTTAATTCTACATAAATAAGTATTCCTGAGTTTTTTCAAAAGAACTGATACTTTTCGAGATATACAGGGTCAAACAAAAAGTTTGTAAATATAAATTTAATCTGTTTTTCTGTCATAACTTTTAAAGTTTTTTATTAAAATAAGATTATTTGGTGTTTTTTATGTAAAATTTAATTTTACATAAAAAAGTATTCTTGAGTTTTTTTAAAAAAACTGATACTTTTCTAGATATACAGGGTCAAACAAAAAGTTTGTAAATATAAATTTAATCTCAGTTTTTCTGTCATAACTTTTATCGTTTTTAACTAAAATAAGATTTTTTGATGTTTTTTTATGTAGAATTAAATTTTACTTAAAAACGTATTCTTAAGCTTTTAAAAAACCTAATACTTTTCGAGATATATAGGGTCAAACAAAAAGTGTGTAAATATAAATTTGATCTTAGTTTTTCTATCATAACTTTTAAAGTTTTTAATTAAAATAAGATTTTTTAATTTTTTTTGATGTAAAATTTAATTTTACATAAATAAGTATTCTTGAGTTTTTTCAAAAAACTGATACTTTTCGAAATATACAGGGTCAAACAAAAAGTTTGTAAATATAAATTTGATCTCAGTTTTTCTGTCATAACTTTTAAAGTTTTTAATTAAAATTTAATTTTTTGGGGTCTTTTGATGTAAAATTTGATTTTTCATAAAAAAGTATTTTGAGTTTTTTTAAAAAACTGATACTTTTCGAAATATACAGGGTCAAACAAAAAGTTTTTAAATATAAATTTAATCTCGGTTTTTCTGTCGTAACTTTTAACGTTTTTAATTAAAATAAGATTTTTTGATGTTTTTTAATGTAGAATTTAATATTACACAAAAAAGTATTCTTAAGTTTTTTTAAAAACACTAATAATTTTCGAGATATATAGGGTCAAACAAAAAGTTTGTAAATATAAATTTGATCTTAGTTTTTCTGTTATAACTTTTAACGTTTTTTAATAAAAATAAGATTTTTTGATGTTTTTTATGCAGAATTTAATATTACATAAAAAAGTATTCCTAAGTTTTTTTAAAGAAAGTAATACTTTTCGAGATATATAGGGTCAAACAAAAAGTTTGTAAATATAAATTTGATCTTAGTTTTTCTGTCATAAATTTTAAAGTTTTTAATCAAAATAAGATTTTTTAATGTTTTTTGATGTAAAATTTAATTTTGCATAAATAAGTATTCCTGAGTTTTTCCAAAAGAACTGATACTTTTCGAGATATACAGGGTCAAACAAAAAGTTTGTAAATAAAAATTTAATCTCAGTTTTTCTGTCATGACTTTTAACGTTTTTAATTAAAATAAGATTTTTTGATGTAAAATTTAATATTACACAAAAAAGTATTCTTGAGTTTTTTCAAAAGAACTGATACTTTTCGAGATATACAGGGTCAAACAAAAAGTTTGTAAATATAAATTTAATCTCAGTTTTTCTGTCATAATTTTTAACGTTTTTAATTAAAATAAGATTTTTTGATGTAGAATTTAATATAACACAAAAAAGTGTTTCTGAGTTTTTTCAAAAAAACTAATACTTTTTGAGATATATAGGGTCAAACAAAAAGTTTGTAAATATAAATTCGATCTTAGTTTTTCTGTCATAACTTTTAAAGATTCTAATTAAAATAGGATTTTTTAATGTTTTTTGATGTAAAATTTAATTCTACATAAATAAGTATTCCTGAGTTTTTTCAAAAGAACTGATACTTTTCGAGATATACAGGGTCAAACAAAAAGTTTGTAAATATAAATTTAATCTGTTTTTCTGTCATAACTTTTAAAGTTTTTTATTAAAATAAGATTATTTGGTGTTTTTTATGTAAAATTTAATTTTACATAAAAAAGTATTCTTGAGTTTTTTTAAAAAAACTGATACTTTTCTAGATATACAGGGTCAAACAAAAAGTTTGTAAATATAAATTTAATCTCAGTTTTTCTGTCATAACTTTTATCGTTTTTAACTAAAATAAAATTTTTTGATGTTTTTTATGTAGAATTAAATTTTACTTAAAAACGTATTCTTAAGCTTTTAAAAAACCTAATACTTTTCGAGATATATAGGGTCAAACAAAAAGTGTGTAAATATAAATTTGATCTTAGTTTTTCTGTCATAACTTTTAAAGTTTTTAATTAAAATAAGATTTTTTAATTTTTTTTGATGTAAAATTTAATTTTACATAAATAAGTATTCTTGAGTATTTTCAAAAAACTGATACTTTTCGAAATATACAGGGTCAAACAAAAAGTTTGTAAATATAAATTTGATCTCAGTTTTTCTGTCATAACTTTTAAAGTTTTTAATTAAAATAAGATTTTTTGATGTAAAATTTAATATTACACAAAAAAGTATTCTTGAGTTTTTTCAAAAGAACTGATACTTTTCGAGATATACAGGGTCAAACAAAAAGTTTGTAAATATAAATTTAATCTCAGTTTTTCTGTCATAATTTTTAACGTTTTTAATTAAAATAAGATTTTTTGATGTAGAATTTAATATAACACAAAAAAGTGTTCCTGAGTTTTTTCAAAAAAACTAATACTTTTCGAGATATATAGGGTCAAACAAAAAGTTTGTAAATATAAATTCGATCTTAGTTTTTCTGTCATAACTTTTAAAGATTCTAATTAAAATAGGATTTTTTAATGTTTTTTGATGTAAAATTTAATTCTACATAAATAAGTATTCCTGAGTTTTTTCAAAAGAACTGATACTTTTCGAGATATACAGGGTCAAACAAAAAGTTTGTAAATATAAATTTAATCTGTTTTTCTGTCATAACTTTTAAAGTTTTTTATTAAAATAAGATTATTTGGTGTTTTTTATGTAAAATTTAATTTTACATAAAAAAGTATTCTTGAGTTTTTTTAAAAAAACTGATACTTTTCTAGATATACAGGGTCAAACAAAAAGTTTGTAAATATAAATTTAATCTCAGTTTTTCTGTCATAACTTTTATCGTTTTTAACTAAAATAAAATTTTTTGATGTTTTTTATGTAGAATTAAATTTTACTTAAAAACGTATTCTTAAGCTTTAAAAAAACCTAATACTTTTCAAAATATATAGGGTCAAACAAAAAGTTTGTAAATATAAATTTAATCTCAGTTTTACTGTCATAACTTTTAACGTTTTTAATTAAAATAAGATTTTTTGATGCTTTTTTATGTAGAATTAAATTTTACACAAAAAAGTATTCTTAAGTTTTTAAAACAACTAATACTTTTTGAGACATATAGGGTCAAACAAAAAGTTTGTAAATATAAAATTGATCTCAGTTTTTCTGTCATAACTTTTAACGTTTTTAATTAAAATAAGATTTTTTGATGTAGAATTTAATATTACACAAAAAAGTATTCCTAAGTTTTTTTAAAAAAACTAATAATTTTCGAGATATATAGGGTCAAACAAAAAGTTTGTAAATATAAATTTGATCTTAGTTTTTCTGTCATAACTTTTAAAGTTTTTAATTAAAATAAGTTTTTTAACGTTTTTTAATGTAAAACATAATTTTACATAAAAAAGTATTCTTGAGTTTTCTCAAAAAAACTGATACTTTTCGAGATATATAGGGTCAAACAAAAAGTTTGTAAATATAAATTTGATCTCAGTTTTTCTGTCATAACTTTTAAAGTTTTTAAATAAAATGAGATTTTTTAAGGTTTTTTGATGTAAAATTTAATTTTACATAAAAAAGTATTCCTGAGTTTTTTTAAAAAAACTGATACTTTTCGAGATATATAGGGTGAAACAAAAAGTTTGTAAATATAAATTTAATCTCAGTTTTACTGTCATAACTTTTAACGTTTTTAATTAAAATAAGATTTTTTGATGTTTTTTGATGTAGAATTTAATATTACACAAAAAAGTGTTTCAAAGTTTTTTCAAAAAACTAATACTTTTCGAGATATATAGGGTCAAACAAAAAGTTTGTAAATATAAATTTGATCTCAGTTTTTCTGTCATAACTTTTAAAGTTTTTAAATAAAATGAGATTTTTTAAAGTTTTTTGATGTAAAATTTAATTTTACATAAAAAAGTATTCTTGAGTTTTTTTAAAAAAACTGATACTTTTCGAGATATATAGGGTCAAACAAAAAGTTTGTAAATATAAATTTAATCTCAGTTTTACTGTCATAACTTTTAACGTTTTTAATTAAAATAAGATTTTTTGATGTTTTTTGATGTAGAATTTCATATTACACAAAAAAGTATTCGTAAGTTTTTTTAAAAAAACTAATAATTTTCGAGATATATAGGGTCAAACAAAAAGTTTGTAAATATAAATTTGATCTTAGTTTTTCTGTCATAACTTTTAAAGTTTTTAATTAAAATAAGTTTTTTAACGTTTTTTAATGTAAAACATAATTTTACATAAAAAAGTATTCCTAAGTTTTTTCAAAAAAACTGATACTTTTCGAGATATACAGGGTCAAACAAAAAGTTTGTAAATATAAATTTAATCTTAGTTTTTCTGTCATAACTTTTAACGTTTTTAATTAAAATAAGGTTTTTTGATGTAGAATTAAATTTTACACAAAAAAGTATTCTTAAGTTTTTAAAAAAACTAATACTTTTCGAGATATATAGGGTCAAACAAAAAGTTTGTAAATATAAATTTGATCTCAGTTTTTCTGTCATAACTTTTAACGATTTTAATTAAAATAAGATTTTTTAATGTTTTTTGATGTAAAATTTAATTTTACATAAAAAAGTATTTTTGAGTTTTTTTAAAAAAACTAATACTTTTCGAGATATATAGGGTCAAACAAAAAGTTTGTAAATATAAATTTGATCTCAGTTATTCTGTCATAACTTTTAAAGATTTTAATTAAAATGAGATTCTTTTGCGTTTTTTGATGTAAAATTTAATTTTACATAAAAAAGTATTCTTGAGTTTTTTCAAAAAAACTGATACTTTTCGAGATATATAGGGTCAAACAAAAAGTTTGTAAATATAAATTTAATCTCAGTTTTTCTGTCATAACTTTTAACGTTTTTAATTAAAATAGGATTTTTTGATGTTTTTGGATGTAGAATTTAATATTACACAAAAAAGTATTCCTAAGGTTTTTAAAAACACTAATAATTTTCGAGATATATAGGGTCAAACAAAAAGTTTGTAAATATAAATTCGATCTTAGTTTTTCTGTCATAACTTTTAAAGATTCTAATTAAAATAGGATTTTTTAATGTTTTTTGATGTAAACTTTAATTCTACATAAATAAGTATTCCTGAGTTTTTTCAAAAGAACTGATACTTTTCGAGATATACAGGGTCAAACAAAAAGTTTGTAAATATAAATTTAATCTGTTTTTCTGTCATAACTTTTAAAGTTTTTTATTAAAATAAGATTATTTGGTGTTTTTTATGTAAAATTTAATTTTACATAAAAAAGTATTCTTGAGTTTTTTAAAAAAACTGATACTTTTCTAGATATACAGGGTCAAACAAAAAGTTTGTAAATATAAATTTAATCTCAGTTTTTCTGTCATAACTTTTATCGTTTTTAACTAAAAATAAGATTTTTTGATGTTTTTTTATGTAGAATTAAATTTTACTTAAAAACGTATTCTTAAGCTTTTAAAAAACCTAATACTTTTCGAGATATATAGGGTCAAACAAAAAGTGTGTAAATATAAATTTGATCTTAGTTTTTCTATCATAACTTTTAAAGTTTTTAATTAAAATAAGATTTTTTTAATTTTTTTTGATGTAAAATTTAATTTTACATAAATAAGTATTCTTGAGTTTTTTCAAAAAACTGATACTTTTCGAAATATACAGGGTCAAACAAAAAGTTTGTAAATATAAATTTGATCTCAGTTTTTCTGTCATAACTTTTAAAGTTTTTAATTAAAATTTAATTTTTTGGGGTCTTTTGATGTAAAATTTGATTTTTCATAAAAAAGTATTTTGAGTTTTTTTAAAAAACTGATACTTTTCGAAATATACAGGGTCAAACAAAAAGTTTTTAAATATAAATTTAATCTCGGTTTTTCTGTCGTAACTTTTAACGTTTTTAATTAAAATAAGATTTTTTGATGTTTTTTAATGTAGAATTTAATATTACACAAAAAAGTATTCTTAAGTTTTTTAAAAACACTAATAATTTTCGAGATATATAGGGTCAAACAAAAAGTTTGTAAATATAAATTTGATCTTAGTTTTTCTGTTATAACTTTTAACGTTTTTTAATAAAAATAAGATTTTTTGATGTTTTTTATGCAGAATTTAATATTACATAAAAAAGTATTCCTAAGTTTTTTTAAAGAAAGTAATACTTTTCGAGATATATAGGGTCAAACAAAAAGTTTGTAAATATAAATTTGATCTTAGTTTTTCTGTCATAAATTTTAAAGTTTTTAATCAAAATAAGATTTTTTAATGTTTTTTGATGTAAAATTTAATTTTGCATAAATAAGTATTCCTGAGTTTTTCCAAAAGAACTGATACTTTTCGAGATATACAGGGTCAAACAAAAAGTTTGTAAATAAAAATTTAATCTCAGTTTTTCTGTCATGACTTTTAACGTTTTTAATTAAAATAAGATTTTTTGATGTAAAATTTAATATTACACAAAAAAGTATTCTTGAGTTTTTTCAAAAGAACTGATACTTTTCGAGATATACAGGGTCAAACAAAAAGTTTGTAAATATAAATTTAATCTCAGTTTTTCTGTCATAATTTTTAACGTTTTTAATTAAAATAAGATTTTTTGATGTAGAATTTAATATAACACAAAAAAGTGTTCCTGAGTTTTTTCAAAAAAACTAATACTTTTCGAGATATATAGGGTCAAACAAAAAGTTTGTAAATATAAATTCGATCTTAGTTTTTCTGTCATAACTTTTAAAGATTCTAATTAAAATAGGATTTTTTAATGTTTTTTGATGTAAAATTTAATTCTACATAAATAAGTATTCCTGAGTTTTTTCAAAAGAACTGATACTTTTCGAGATATACAGGGTCAAACAAAAAGTTTGTAAATATAAATTTAATCTGTTTTTCTGTCATAACTTTTAAAGTTTTTTATTAAAATAAGATTATTTGGTGTTTTTTATGTAAAATTTAATTTTACATAAAAAAGTATTCTTGAGTTTTTTTAAAAAAACTGATACTTTTCTAGATATACAGGGTCAAACAAAAAGTTTGTAAATATAAATTTAATCTCAGTTTTTCTGTCATAACTTTTATCGTTTTTAACTAAAATAAAATTTTTTGATGTTTTTTATGTAGAATTAAATTTTACTTAAAAACGTATTCTTAAGCTTTTAAAAAACCTAATACTTTTCGAGATATATAGGGTCAAACAAAAAGTGTGTAAATATAAATTTGATCTTAGTTTTTCTGTCATAACTTTTAAAGTTTTTAATTAAAATAAGATTTTTTAATTTTTTTTGATGTAAAATTTAATTTTACATAAATAAGTATTCTTGAGTATTTTCAAAAAACTGATACTTTTCGAAATATACAGGGTCAAACAAAAAGTTTGTAAATATAAATTTGATCTCAGTTTTTCTGTCATAACTTTTAAAGTTTTTAATTAAAATAAGATTTTTTGATGTAAAATTTAATATTACACAAAAAAGTATTCTTGAGTTTTTTCAAAAGAACTGATACTTTTCGAGATATACAGGGTCAAACAAAAAGTTTGTAAATATAAATTTAATCTCAGTTTTTCTGTCATAATTTTTAACGTTTTTAATTAAAATAAGATTTTTTGATGTAGAATTTAATATAACACAAAAAAGTGTTCCTGAGTTTTTTCAAAAAAACTAATACTTTTCGAGATATATAGGGTCAAACAAAAAGTTTGTAAATATAAATTCGATCTTAGTTTTTCTGTCATAACTTTTAAAGATTCTAATTAAAATAGGATTTTTTAATGTTTTTTGATGTAGAATTTAATTCTACATAAATAAGTATTCCTGAGTTTTTTCAAAAGAACTGATACTTTTCGAGATATACAGGGTCAAACAAAAAGTTTGTAAATATAAATTTAATCTGTTTTTCTGTCATAACTTTTAAAGTTTTTTATTAAAATAAGATTATTTGGTGTTTTTTATGTAAAATTTAATTTTACATAAAAAAGTATTCTTGAGTTTTTTTAAAAAAACTGATACTTTTCTAGATATACAGGGTCAAACAAAAAGTTTGTAAATATAAATTTAATCTCAGTTTTTCTGTCATAACTTTTATCGTTTTTAACTAAAATAAAATTTTTTGATGTTTTTTATGTAGAATTAAATTTTACTTAAAAACGTATTCTTAAGCTTTTAAAAAACCTAATACTTTTCGAGATATATAGGGTCAAACAAAAAGTGTGTAAATATAAATTTGATCTTAGTTTTCCTGTCATAACTTTTAAAGTTTTTAATTAAAATAAGATTTTTTAATTTTTTTTGATGTAAAATTTAATTTTACATAAATAAGTATTCTTGAGTATTTTCAAAAAACTGATACTTTTCGAAATATACAGGGTCAAACAAAAAGTTTGTAAATATAAATTTGATCTCAGTTTTTCTGTCATAACTTTTAAAGTTTTTAATTAAAATTTAATTTTTTGGGGTCTTTTGATGTAAAATTTGATTTTTCATAAAAAAGTATTTTGAGTTTTTTTAAAAAACTGATACTTTTCGAAATATACAGGGTCAAACAAAAAGTTTTTAAATATAAATTTAATCTCGGTTTTTCTGTCGTAACTTTTAACGTTTTTAATTAAAATAAGATTTTTTGATGTTTTTTAATGTAGAATTTAATATTACACAAAAAAGTATTCTTAAGTTTTTTAAAAACACTAATAATTTTCGAGATATATAGGGTCAAACAAAAAGTTTGTAAATATAAATTTGATATTAGTTTTTCTGTTATAACTTTTAACGTTTTTTAATAAAAATAAGATTTTTTGATGTTTTTTATGCAGAATTTAATATTACATAAAAAAGTATTCCTAAGTTTTTTTAAAGAAAGTAATACTTTTCGAGATATATAGGGTCAAACAAAAAGTTTGTAAATATAAATTTGATCTTAGTTTTTCTGTCATAAATTTTAAAGTTTTTAATTAAAATAAGATTTTTTAATGTTTTTTGATGTAAAATTTAATTTTGCATAAATAAGTATTCCTGAGTTTTTCCAAAAGAACTGATACTTTTCGAGATATACAGGGTCAAACAAAAAGTTTGTAAATAAAAATTTAATCTCAGTTTTTCTGTCATGACTTTTAACGTTTTTAATTAAAATAAGATTTTTTGATGTAAAATTTAATATTACACAAAAAAGTATTCTTGAGTTTTTTCAAAAGAACTGATACTTTTCGAGATATACAGGGTCAAACAAAAAGTTTGTAAATATAAATTTAATCTCAGTTTTTCTGTCATAATTTTTAACGTTTTTAATTAAAATAAGATTTTTTGATGTAGAATTTAATATAACACAAAAAAGTGTTCCTGAGTTTTTTCAAAAAAACTAATACTTTTCGAGATATATAGGGTCAAACAAAAAGTTTGTAAACATAAATTTGATGTTAGTTTTTCTGTCATAACTTTTAAAGTTTTTAATTAAAATAAGATTTTTTAATGTTTTTTGATGTAAAATTTAATTTTACATAAATAAGTATTCTTGAGTTTTTTCAAAAGAACTGATACTTTTCGACATATACAGGGTGAAACAAAAAGTTTGCAAATATAAATTTAATCTCAGTTTTTCTGTCATAACGTTTAATTTAACGTTTTTAATTAAAATAAGATTTTTTAATCTAGAATTTAATATTACACAAAAAAGTAATCCTAAGTTTTTTTAAAGAAGCTAATACTTTTCGAGATATATAGGGTCAAACAAAAAGTTTGTAAATATAAATTTGATCTCAGTTTTTCTGTCATAACTTTTAAAGATTTTAATTAAAATAAGATTTTTTAATGTTTTTTGATGTAAAATTTAATTTAACATAAATAAGTATTCCTGAGTTTTTTCAAAAGAACTGATACTTTTCGAGATATACAGGGTCAAACAAAAAGTTTGTAAATATAAATTTAATCTCAGTTTTTCTGTCATAACCTTTAACGTTTTTAATTAAAATAGGATTTTTTAATGAAGAATTCAATATTACACAAAAAAGTATTCTTGAGTTTTTTTAAAAATACTAAGACTTTTCGAAATATATAGGGTCAAACAAAAAGTTTGAAAATATAAATTTGGTCTCAGTTTTTCTGTCATAGCTTTTAAAGTTTTTAATTAAAATAAGAATTTTTGGGGTTTTTTGATGTAAAATTTAATTTTACATAAAAAAGTATTCTTGAGTTTATTCAAAAAAACTGGTACTTTTCGAGATATGCAGGGTCAAACAAAAAGTTTGTAAATATAAATTTAATCTCAGTTTTTCTGTCATAGCTTTTAAAGTTTTTAATTAAAATGAGATTTTTTAATGTTTTTTGATGTAAAATTTAATTTTACATAAATAAGTATTCTTAAGTTTTTTCAAAAAAACTGATACTTTTCGAGATATACAGGGTCAAACAAAAAGTTTGTAAATATAAATTTAATCTTAGTTTTTCTGTCATAACTTTTAACGTTTTTAATTAAAATAAGATTTTTTGATGTAGAATTTAATATTACACAAAAAAGTGATCTTGAGTTTTTTCAAAAAAACTAATACTTTTCGAGATATATAGGGTCTAACAAAAAGTTTGTAAACATAAATTTGATCTTAGTTTTTCTGTCATAACTTTTAAAGTTTTTAATTAAAATGAGATTTTTTAATGTTTTTTGATGTAAAATTTAATTTTACATAAATAAGTATTCTTGAGTTTTTTCAAAAGAACTGATACTTTTCGAGATATACAGGGTCAAACAAAAAGTTTGTAAATATAAATTTAATCTCAGTTTTTCTGTCATAACTTTTAACGTTTTTAATTAAAATAAGATTTTTTGATGTTTTTTGATGTAGAATTTAATATTACACAAAAAAGTATTCATAAGTTTTTTTAAAAAAACTAATAATTTTCGAGATATATAGGGTCAAACAAAAAGTTTGTAAATATAAATTTGATCAAAGTTTTTCTGTCATAACTTTTAAAGTTTTTAAATAAAATGAGGTTTTTTAACGTTTTTCGATGTAAAATTTAATTTTACTTAAAAAAGTTATCTTGAGTTTTTTCAAAAAAACTGATACTTTTCGAGATATACAGGGTCAAACAAAAAGTTTGTAAATATAAATTTAATCTAAGTTTTTCTGTCATAACTTTTAACGTTTTTAATTAAAATAAGATTTTTTGATGTTTTTTGATATAGAATTTAATATTACACAAAAAAGTATTCTTAAGTTTTTTTAAAAAATCTAATACTTTTCGAGATATATAGGGTCAAACAAAAAGTTTGTAAATATAAATTTGATCTTAGTTTTTTTGTCATAACTTTTAAAGTTTTTAATTAAAATGAGATTTTTTAATGTTTTTTGATGTAAACTTAAATTTTACATAAATAAGTATTCTTGAGTTTTTTTAAAAGAACTGATACTTTTCGAGATATACAGGGTCAAACAAAAAGTTTGTAAATATAAATTTAATCTAAGTTTTTCTGTCATCACTTTTAACGTTTTTAATTAAAATAAGATTTTTTGATGTAGAATTTAATATTACACAAAAAAGTATTCTTGAGTTTTTTCAAAAAAACTAATACTTTTCGAGATATATAGGGTCAAACAAAAAGTTTGTAAACATAAATTTGATCTTAGTTTTTCTGTCATAACTTTTAAAGTTTTTAATTAAAATGAGATTTTTTAATGTTTTTTGATGTAAAATTTAATTTTACATAAATAAGTATTCTTGAGTTTTTTCAAAAGAACTGATACTTTTCGAGATATACAGGGTGAAACAAAAAGTTTGTAAATATAAATTTAATCTCAGTTTTTCTGTCATAACTTTTAACGTTTTTAATTAAAATAAGATTTTTTAATGTAGAATTTAATATTACACAAAAAAGTATTTTTAAGTTTTTTTTAACAAACTAATACTTTTCGAGATATATAGGGTCAAACAAAAAGTTTGTAAATATAAATTTGATCTCAGTTATTCTGTCATAACTTTTAAAGATTTTAATTAAAATGAGATTCTTTTGCGTTTTTTGATGTAAAATTAAATTTTACATAAATAAGTATTCTTGAGTTTTTTCAAAAGAACTGATACTTTTCGAGATATACAGGGTCAAACAAAAAGTTTGTAAATATAAATTTAATCTCAGTTTTTCTGTCATAACTTTTAACGTTTTTACTTAATATAAGATTTTTTGATGTAGAATTTAATATTACACAAAAAAGTGTTCTTGAGTTTTTTCAAAAAAACTAATACTTTTCGAGATATATAGGGTCAAACAATAAGTTTGTAAACATAAATTTGATCTTAGATTTTCTGTCATAACTTTTAAAGTTTTTAATTAAAATGAGATTTTTTAATGTTTTTTGATGTAAAATTTAATTTTACATAAATAAGTATTCCTGAGTTTTTTCAAAAGAACTGATACTTTTCGAGATATACAGGGTGAAACAAAAAGTTTGTAAATATAAATTTAATCTCAGTTTTTCTGTCATAACTTTTAACGTTTTTAATTAAAATAAGATTTTTTAATGTAGAATTTAATATTACACAAAAAAGTATTTTAAAGTTTTTTTTAACAAACTAATACTTTTCGAGATATATAGGGTCAAACAAAAAGTTTGTAAATATAAATTTGATCTCAGTTATTCTGTCATAACTTTTAAAGATTTTAATTAAAATGAGATTCTTTTGCGTTTTTTGATGTAAAATTTAATTTAAATTAAAAAGTATTCTTGAGTTTTTTCAAAAAAACTGATACTTTTCGAGATATATAGGGTCAAACAAAAAGTTTGTAAATATAAATTTAATCTCAGTTTTTCTGTCATAACTTTTAACGTTTTTAATTAAAATAGGATTTTTTGATGTTTTTGGATGTAGAATTTAATATTACACAAAAAAGTATTCCTAAGGTTTTTTAAAAAAACTAATAATTTTCGAGATATATAGGGTCAAACAAAAAGTTTGTAAATATAAATTCGATCTTAGTTTTTCTGTCATAACTTTTAAAGATTCTAATTAAAATAGGATTTTTTAATGTTTTTTGATGTAAAATTTAATTCTACATAAATAAGTATTCCTGAGTTTTTTTAAAAGAACTGATACTTTTCGAGATATACAGGGTCAAACAAAAAGTTTGTAAATATAAATTTAATCTGTTTTTCTGTCATAACTTTTAAAGTTTTTTATTAAAATAAGATTATTTGGTGTTTTTTATGTAAAATTTAATTTTACATAAAAAAGTATTCTTGAGTTTTTTTAAAAAAACTGATACTTTTCTAGATATACAGGGTCAAACAAAAAGTTTGTAAATATAAATTTAATCTCAGTTTTTCTGTCATAACTTTTATCGTTTTTAACTAAAATAAGATTTTTTGATGTTTTTTTATGTAGAATTAAATTTTACTTAAAAACGTATTCTTAAGCTTTTAAAAAACCTAATACTTTTCGAGATATATAGGGTCAAACAAAAAGTGTGTAAATATAAATTTGATCTTAGTTTTTCTGTCATAACTTTTAAAGTTTTTAATTAAAATAAGATTTTTTAATTTTTTTTGATGTAAAATTTAATTTTACATAAATAAGTATTCTTGAGTTTTTTCAAAAAACTGATACTTTTCGAAATATACAGGGTCAAACAAAAAGTTTGTAAATATAAATTTGATCTCAGTTTTTCTGTCATAACTTTTAAAGTTTTTAATTAAAATTTAATTTTTTGGGGTCTTTTGATGTAAAATTTGATTTTTCATAAAAAAGTATTTTGAGTTTTTTTAAAAAACTGATACTTTTCGAAATATACAGGGTCAAACAAAAAGTTTTTAAATATAAATTTAATCTCGGTTTTTCTGTCGTAACTTTTAACGTTTTTAATTAAAATAAGATTTTTTGATGTTTTTTAATGTAGAATTTAATATTACACAAAAAAGTATTCTTAAGTTTTTTTAAAAACACTAATAATTTTCGAGATATATAGGGTCAAACAAAAAGTTTGTAAATATAAATTTGATCTTAGTTTTTCTGTTATAACTTTTAACGTTTTTTAATAAAAATAAGATTTTTTGATGTTTTTTATGCAGAATTTAATATTACATAAAAAAGTATTTCTAAGTTTTTTTAAAGAAAGTAATACTTTTCGAGATATATAGGGTCAAACAAAAAGTTTGTAAATATAAATTTGATCTTAGTTTTTCTGTCATAAATTTTAAAGTTTTTAATCAAAATAAGATTTTTTAATGTTTTTTGATGTAAAATTTAATTTTGCATAAATAAGTATTCCTGAGTTTTTCCAAAAGAACTGATACTTTTCGAGATATACAGGGTCAAACAAAAAGTTTGTAAATAAAAATTTAATCTCAGTTTTTCTGTCATGACTTTTAACGTTTTTAATTAAAATAAGATTTTTTGATGTAAAATTCAATATTACACAAAAAAGTATTCTTGAGTTTTTTCAAAAGAACTGATACTTTTCGAGATATACAGGGTCAAACAAAAAGTTTGTAAATATAAATTTAATCTCAGTTTTTCTGTCATAACTTTTAACGTTTTTAATTAAAATAAGATTTTTTGATGTTTTTTGATGTAGAATTTAATATTACACAAAAAAATATTCCTAAGTTTTTTCAAAAAAACTAATAATTTTCGAGATATATAGGGTCAAACAAAAAGTTTGGAAATATAAATTTGATCTAAGTTTTTCTGTCATAACTTTTAAAGTTTTTAAATAAAATGAGGTTTTTTAACGTTTTTCGATGTAAAATTTAATTTTACATAAAAAAGTATTCCAGAGTTTTTTCAAAAAAACTGATACTTTTCGAGATATACAGGGTCAAACAAAAAGTTTGTAAATATAAATTTAATCTCAGTTTTTCTGTTATAACTTTTAACGTTTGTAATTAAAATGAGATTTTTTGATGTTTTTTGATATAGAATTTAATATTACACAAAAAAGTATTTCTAAGTTTTTTTAAAAAAGCTAATACTTTTCGAGATATATAGGGTCAAACAAAAAGTTTGTAAATATAAATTTGATCTTAGTTTTTCTGTCATAACTTTTAAAGTTTTTAATTAAAATGAGACTTTTTAACGTTTTTTGATGTAAAATTAAATTTTACATAAATAAGTATTCTTGAGTTTTTTCAAAAGAACTGATACTTTTCGAGATATACAGGGTCAAACAAAAAGTTTGTAAATATAAATTTAATCTCAGTTTTTCTGTCATAACTTTTAACGTTTTTAATTAAAATAAGATTTTTTGATGTAGAATTTAATATTACACAAAAAAGTGTTCTTGAGTTTTTTCAAAAAAACTAATACTTTTCGAGATATATAGGGTCAAACAAAAAGTTTGTAAACATAAATTTGATCTTAGTTTTTCTGTCATAACTTTTAAAGTTTTTAATTAAAATGAGATTTTTTAATGTTTTTTGATGTAAAATTTAATTTTACATAAATAAGTATTTTTGAGTGTTTTCAAAAGAACTGATACTTTTCGAGATATACAGGGTGAAACAAAAAGTTTGTAAATATAAATTTAATCTCAGTTTTTCTGTCATAACTTTTAACGTTTTTAATTAAAATAAGATTTTTTAATGTAGAATTTAATATTATACAAAAAAGTATTTTTAAGTTTTTTTTAACAAACTAATACTTTTCGAGATATATAGGGTCAAACAAAAAGTTTGGAAATATAAATTTGATCTAAGTTTTTCTGTCATAACTTTTAAAGTTTTTAAATAAAATGAGGTTTTTTAACGTTTTTCGATGTAAAATTTAATTTTACATAAAAAAGTATTCCAGAGTTTCTTCAAAAAAACTGATACTTTTCGAGATATACAGGGTCAAACAAAAAGTTTGTAAATATAAATTTAATCTCAGTTTTTCTGTTATAACTTTTAACGTTTGTAATTAAAATGAGATTTTTTGATGTTTTTTGATATAGAATTTAATATTACACAAAAAAGTATTTCTAAGTTTTTTTAAAAAAGCTAATACTTTTCGAGATATATAGGGTCAAACAAAAAGTTTGTAAATATAAATTTGATCTTAGTTTTTCTGTCATAACTTTTAAAGTTTTTAATTAAAATGAGACTTTTTAACGTTTTTTGATGTAAAATTAAATTTTACATAAATAAGTATTCTTGAGTTTTTTCAAAAGAACTGATACTTTTCGAGATATACAGGGTCAAACAAAAAGTTTGTAAATATAAATTTAATCTCAGTTTTTCTGTCATAACTTTTAACGTTTTTAATTAAAATAAGATTTTTTGATGTAGAATTTAATACTACACAAAAAAGTGTTCTTGAGTTTTTTCAAAAAAACTAATACTTTTCGAGATATATAGGGTCAAACAAAAAGTTTGTAAACATAAATTTGATCTTAGTTTTTCTGTCATAACTTTTAAAGTTTTTAATTAAAATGAGATTTTTTAATGTTTTTTGATGTAAAATTTAATTTTACATAAATAAGTATTCTTGAGTTTTTTCAAAAGAACTGATACTTTTCGAGATATACAGGGTGAAACAAAAAGTTTGTAAATATAAATTTAATCTCAGTTTTTCTGTCATAACTTTTAACGTTTTTAATTAAAATAAGATTTTTTAATGTAGAATTTAATATTATACAAAAAAGTATTTTTAAGTTTTTTTTAACAAACTAATACTTTTCGAGATATATAGGGTCAAACAAAAAGTTTGAAAATATAAATTTGATCTCAGTTATTCTGTCATAACTTTTAAAGATTTTAATTAAAATGAGATTCTTTTGCGTTTTTTGATGTAAAATTTAATTTTACATAAAAAAGTATTCTTGAGTTTTTTCAAAAAAACTGATACTTTTCGAGATATATAGGGTCAAACAAAAAGTTTGTAAATATAACTTTGATCTCAGTTATTCTGTCATAACTTTTAAAGATTTTAATTAAAATGAGATTCTTTTGCGTTTTTTGATGTAAAATTTAATTTTACATAAAAAAGTATTCTTGAGTTTATTCAAAAAAACTGATACTTTTCGAGATATGCAGGGTCAAACAAAAAGTTTGTAAATATAAATTTAATCTTAGTTTTTCTGTCATAGCTTTTAAAGTTTTTAATTAAAATGAGATTTTTTAATGTTTTTTGATGTAAAATTTAATTTTACATAAATAACTATTTTTGAGTTTTTTCAAAAGAACTGATACTTTTCGAGATATACAGGGTCAAACAAAAAGTTTGTAAATATAAATTTAATCTTAGTTTTTCTGTCATAACTTTTAACGTTTTTAATTAAAATAAGATTTTTTGATGTAGAATTTAATATTACACAAAAAAGTGATGTTGAGTTTTTTCAAAAAAACTAATACTTTTCGAGATATATAGGGTCAAACAAAAAGTTTGTAAACATAAATTTGATCTTAGTTTTTCTGTCATAACTTTTAAAGTTTTTAATTAAAATGAGATTTTTTAATGTTTTTTGATGTAAAATTTAATTTTACATAAATAAGTATTCCTGAGTTTTTTCAAAAGAACTGATACTTTTCGAGATATACAGGGTCAAACAAAAAGTTTGTAAATATAAATTTAATCTCAGTTTTTCTCTCATAACTTTTAACGATTTTAACTAAAATAAGATTTTTTGATGTTTTTTGATGTAGAATTTAATACTACACAAAAAAGTATTCTTAAGTTTTTTTAAAAAAACTAATAATTTTCGAGATACATAGGGTCAAACAAAAAGTTTGTAAATATAAATTTGATCTTAGTTTTTCTGTCATAACTTTTAAAGTTTTTAATTAAAATAACTTTTTTAACGTTTTTTGATGAAAAACATAATTTTACAGAAAAAAGTATTCTTGAGTTTTTTCAAAAAAACTGATACTTTTCGAGATATACAGGGTCAAACAAAAAAATTGTAAATATAAATTTAATCTTAGTTTTTCTGTCATAACTTTTAACGTTTTTAATTAAAATAAGATTTTTTGATGTTTTTTGATGTAGAATTTAATACTACACAAAAAAGTGTTTTAAAGTTTTTTTAAAAAAACTAATACTTTTCGAGATATATAGGGTCAAACAAAAAGTTTGTAAATATAAATTTGATCTCAGTTTTTCTGTCATAACTTTTAAAGTTTTTAATTAAAATGAGATTTTTTGGGGTTTTTTGATGTAAAATTTAATTTTACATAAAAAAGTATTCCTAAGTTTAAAAAAAAACTGATACTTTTCGAGATATATAGGGTCAAACAAAAAGTTTGTAAATATAAATTTAATCTCAGTTTTACTGTCATAACTTTTAACGTTTTTAATTAAAATAAGATTTTTTGATGCTTTTTTATGTAGAATTAAATTTTACACAAAAAAGTATTCTTAAGTTTTTAAAACAACTAATACTTTTTGAGACATATAGGGTCAAACAAAAAGTTTGTAAATATAAAATTGATCTCAGTTTTTCTGTCATAACTTTTAACGTTTTTAATTAAAATAAGATTTTTTGATGTTTTTTGATGTAGAATTTAATACTACACAAAAAAGTGTTTTAAAGTTTTTTTAAAAAAACTAATAATTTTCGAGATATATAGGGTCAAACAAAAAGTTTGTAAATATAAATTTGATCTTAGTTTTTCTGTCATAACTTTTAAAGTTTTTAATTAAAATAAGTTTTTTAACGTTTTTTAATGTAAAATTTTTTGATGTTTTTTGATGAAGAATTTAATATTACACAAAAAAGTGTTTTAAAGTTTTTTCAAAAAAACTAATACTTTTCGAGATATATAGGGTCAAACAAAAAGTTTGTAAATATAAATTTGATCTCAGTTTTTCTGTCATAACTTTTAAAATTTTTATTTAAAATAAGATTTTTTGGGATTTTTTAATGTAAAATTTAATTTTACATAAAAAGGTATTCTTGAGTTTTTTCAAAAAAACTGATACTTCTCGAGATATACAGGGTCAAACAAAAAGTTTGTAAATATAAATTTATTCTTAGTTTTTCTGTCATAACTTTTAACGTTTTCAATTAAAATAAGATTTTTTGATGTTTTTTGATGTAGAATTTAATACTACACAAAAAAGTATTCTTAAGTTTTTTTAAAAAAACTAATAATTTTCGAGATACATAGGGTCAAACAAAAAGTTTGTAAATATAAACTTGATCTTAGTTTTTCTGTCATAACTTTTAAAGTTTTTAATTAAAATAACTTTTTTAACGTTTTTTGATGTAAAACATAATTTTACAGAAAAAAGTATTCTTGAGTTTTTTCAAAAAAACTGATACTTTTCGAGATATACAGGGTCAAACAAAAAGTTTGTAAATATAAATTTAATCTTAGTTTTTCTGTCATAACTTTTAACGTTTTTAATTAAAATAAGATTTTTTGATGTTTTTTGATGTAGAATTTAATACTACACAAAAAAGTGTTTTAAAGTTTTTTTAAAAAAACTAATACTTTTCGAGATATATAGGGTCAAACAAAAAGTTTGTAAATATAAATTTGATCTCAGTTTTTCTGTCATAACTTTTAAAGTTTTTAATTAAAATGAGATTTTTTGGGGTTTTTTGATGTAAAATTTAATTTTACATAAAAAAGTATTCCTAAGTTTAAAAAAAAAACTGATACTTTTCAAAATATATAGGGTCAAACAAAAAGTTTGTAAATATAAATTTAATCTCAGTTTTACTGTCATAACTTTTAACGTTTTTAATTAAAATAAGATTTTTTGATGCTTTTTTATGTAGAA
Organism: Altica lythri; assembly: GCA_964028335.1. Classification (NCBI taxonomy): domain Eukaryota; kingdom Metazoa; phylum Arthropoda; class Insecta; order Coleoptera; family Chrysomelidae; genus Altica; species Altica lythri. The sequence continues at coordinate 836,659 of CAXIIO010000226.1, read as the reverse complement.
TTAAATTTTACACAAAAAAGTATTCTTAAGTTTTTAAAACAACTAATACTTTTTGAGACATATAGGGTCAAACAAAAAGTTTGTAAATATAAAATTGATCTCAGTTTTTCTGTCATAACTTTTAACGTTTTTAATTAAAATAAGATTTTTTGATGTAGAATTTAATATTACACAAAAAAGTATTCCTAAGTTTTTTTAAAAAAACTAATAATTTTCGAGATATATAGGGTCAAACAAAAAGTTTGTAAATATAAATTTGATCTTAGTTTTTCTGTCATAACTTTTAAAGTTTTTAAATAAAATAAGTTTTTTAACGTTTTTTAATGTAAAACATAATTTTTAGATAAAAAAGTATTCTTGAGTTTTCTCAAAAAAACTGATACTTTTCGAGATATATAGGGTCAAACAAAAAGTTTGTAAATATAAATTTGATCTCAGTTTTTCTGTCATAACTTTTAAAGTTTTTAAATAAAATGAGATTTTTTAAGGTTTTTTGATGTAAAATTTAATTTTACATAAAAAAGTATTCCTGAGTTTTTTTAAAAAAACTGATACTTTTCGAGATATATAGGGTGAAACAAAAAGTTTGTAAATATAAATTTAATCTCAGTTTTACTGTCATAACTTTTAACGTTTTTAATTAAAATAAGATTTTTTGATGTTTTTTGATGTAGAATTTAATATTACACAAAAAAGTGTTTTAAAGTTTTTTTAAAAAAACTAATACTTTTCGAGATATATAGGGTCAAACAAAAAGTTTGTAAATATAAATTTGATCTCAGTTTTTCTGTCATAACTTTTAAAGTTTTTAAATAAAATGAGATTTTTTAAAGTTTTTTGATGTAAAATTTAATTTTACATAAAAAAGTATTCTTGAGTTTTTTTAAAAAAACTGATACTTTTCGAGATATATAGGGTCAAACAAAAAGTTTGTAAATATAAATTTAATCTCAGTTTTACTGTCATAACTTTTAACGTTTTTAATTAAAATAAGATTTTTTGATGTTTTTTGATGTAGAATTTCATATAACACAAAAAAGTATTCGTAAGTTTTTTTAAAAAAACTAATAATTTTCGAGATATATAGGGTCAAACAAAAAGTTTGTAAATATAAATTTGATCTTAGTTTTTCTGTCATAACTTTTAAAGTTTTTAATTAAAATAAGTTTTTTAACGTTTTTTAATGTAAAACATAATTTTACATAAAAAAGTATTCCTAAGTTTTTTCAAAAAAACTGATACTTTTCGAGATATACAGGGTCAAACAAAAAGTTTGTAAATATAAATTTAATCTTAGTTTTTCTGTCATAACTTTTAACGTTTTTAATTAAAATAAGATTTTTTGATGTTTTTTGATGTAGAATTTAATATTACACAAAAAAGTGTTTTAAAGTTTTTTCAAAAAAACTAATACTTTTCGAGATATATAGGGTCAAACAAAAAGTTTGTAAATATAAATTTGATCTCAGTTTTTCTGTCATAACTTTTAAAATTTTTAATTAAAATAAGATTTTTTGGGATTTTTTAATGTAAAATTTAATTTTACATAAAAAAGTATTCTTAAGTTTTTTCAAAAAAACTGATACTTCTCGAGATATACAGGGTCAAACAAAAAGTTTGTAAATATAAATTTATTCTTAGTTTTTCTGTCATAACTTTTAACGTTTTCAATTAAAATAAGATTTTTTGACGTTTTTTGATGTAGAAGTTAATATTTCACAAAAAAGTATTCACAAGTTTTTTTAAAAAAACTAATAATTTTCGAGATATATAGGGTCAAACAAAAAGTTTGTAAATATAAATTTGATCTTAGTTTTTCTGTCATAACTTTTAAAGTTTTTAATTAAAATACGATTCTTTAATGTTTTTTGATGTAAAATTTAATTTTACATAAATAAGTATTCTTGAGTTTTTTCAAAAGAACTGATACTTTTCGAGATATACAGGGTCAAACAAAAAGTTTGTAAATATAAATTTAATCTCAGTTTTTCTGTCATAACTTTTATCGTTTTTAATTAAAATAAGATTTTTTGATGTTTTTTATGTAGAATTAAATTTTACACAAAAAAGTATTCTTAAGTTTTTAAAAAAACTAATACTTTTCGAGATATATAGGGTCAAACAAAAAGTTTGTAAATATAAATTTGATCTCAGTTTTTCTGTCATAACTTTTAACGATTTTAATTAAAATAAGATTTTTTAATTTTTTTTTTATGTAAAATTTAATTTTACATAAATAAGTATTCTTGAGTTTTTTCAAAAGAACTGATACTTTTCGAGATATACAGGGTCAAACAAAGTTTGTAAATATAAATTTAATCTTAGTTTTTCTGTCATAACTTTTAACGTTTTTAATTAAAATAAGGTTTTTTGATGTAGAATTTAATATTACACAAAAAAGTATTCTTGAGTTTTTTTAAAAAACCTAATACTTTTCGAGATATATAGGGTCAAACAAAAAGTTTGTAAATATAAATTTGATCACAGTTTTTCTGTCATAACTTTTAAACTTTTTAATTAAACTAAGATGTTTTGGGATTTTTTAATGTAAAATTTAATTTTACATAAAAAAGTATTCTTGAGTTTTTTTAAAAAAACTGATACTTCTCGAGATATACAGGGTCAAACAAAAAGTTTGTAAATATAAATTTGATCTCAGTTTTTCTGTCATAACTTTTAAAATTTTAAATTCAAATAAGATTTTTTGGGATTTTTTAATGTAAAATTTAATTTTACATAAAAAAGTATTCCTGAGTTTTTTCAAAAAAGCTGATACTTCTCGAGATATACAGGGTCAAACAAAAAGTTTGTAAATATAAATTTATTCTTAGTTTTTCTGTCATAACTTTTAACGTTTTCAATTAAAATAAGATTTTTTGATGTTTTTTGATGTAGAAGTTAATATTTCACAAAAAAGTATTCCCAAGTTTTTTTAAAAAAACTAATAATTTTCGAGATATCTAGGGTCAAACAAAAAGTTTGTAAATATAAATTTGATCTTAGTTTTTCTGTCATAACTTTTAAAGTTTTTAATTAAAATACGATTCTTTAATGTTTTTTGATGTAAAATTTAATTTTACATAAATAAGTATTCCTGAGTTTTTTCAAAAGAACTGATACTTTTCGAGATATACAGGGTCAAACAAAAAGTTTGTAAATATAAATTTAATCTCAGTTTTTTTGTCATAACTTTTATCGTTTTTAATTAAAATAAGATTTTTTGATGTTTTTTATGTAGAATTAAATTTTACACAAAAAAGTATTCTTAAGTTTTTAAAAAAACTAATACTTTTCGAGATATATAGGGTCAAACAAAAAGTTTGTAAATATAAATTTGATCTCAGTTTTTCTGTCATAACTTTTAACGATTTTAATTAAAATAAGATTTTTTTATGTTTTTTGATGTAAAATTTAATTTTACATAAAAAAGTATTTTTGAGTTTTTTTAAAAAAACTAATACTTTTCGAGATATATAGGGTCAAACAAAAAGTTTGTAAATATAAATTTGATCTCAGTTATTCTGTCATAACTTTTAAAGATTTTAATTAAAATGAGATTCTTTTGCGTTTTTTGATGTAAAATTTAATTTTACATAAAAAAGTATTCTTGAGTTTTTTCAAAAAAACTGATACTTTTCGAGATATATAGGGTCAAACAAAAAGTTTGTAAATATAAATTTAATCTCAGTTTTTCTGTCATAACTTTTAACGTTTTTAATTAAAATAAGATTTTTTAATGTAGAATTTAATATTACACAAAAAAGTATTTTTAAGTTTTTTTTAACAAACTAATACTTTTCGAGATATATAGGGTCAAACAAAAAGTTTGTAAATATAAATTTGATCTCAGTTATTCTGTCATAACTTTTAAAGATTTTAATTAAAATGAGATTCTTTTGCGTTTTTTGATGTAAAATTTAATTTTACATAAAAAAGTATTCTTGAGTTTTTTCAAAAAAACTGATACTTTTCGAGATATATAGGGTCAAACAAAAAGTTTGTAAATATAAATTTAATCTCAGTTTTTCTGTCATAACTTTTAACGTTTTTAATTAAAATAGGATTTTTTGATGTTTTTGGATGTAGAATTTAATATTACACAAAAAAGTATTCCTAAGGTTTTTTAAAAACACTAATAATTTTCGAGATATATAGGGTCAAACAAAAAGTTTGTAAATATAAATTCGATCTTAGTTTTTCTGTCATAACTTTTAAAGATTCTAATTAAAATAGGATTTTTTAATGTTTTTTGATGTAAACTTTAATTCTACATAAATAAGTATTCCTGAGTTTTTCCAAAAGAACTGATACTTTTCGAGATATACAGGGTCAAACAAAAAGTTTGTAAATAAAAATTTAATCTCAGTTTTTCTGTCATGACTTTTAACGTTTTTAATTAAAATAAGATTTTTTGATGTAAAATTTAATATTACACAAAAAAGTATTCTTGAGTTTTTTCAAAAGAACTGATACTTTTCGAGATATACAGGGTCAAACAAAAAGTTTGTAAATATAAATTTAATCTCAGTTTTTCTGTCATAATTTTTAACGTTTTTAATTAAAATAAGATTTTTTGATGTAGAATTTAATATAACACAAAAAAGTGTTCCTGAGTTTTTTCAAAAAAACTAATACTTTTCGAGATATATAGGGTCAAACAAAAAGTTTGTAAATATAAATTCGATCTTAGTTTTTCTGTCATAACTTTTAAAGATTCTAATTAAAATAGGATTTTTTAATGTTTTTTGATGTAAAATTTAATTCTACATAAATAAGTATTCCTGAGTTTTTTCAAAAGAACTGATACTTTTCGAGATATACAGGGTCAAACAAAAAGTTTGTAAATATAAATTTAATCTGTTTTTCTGTCATAACTTTTAAAGTTTTTTATTAAAATAAGATTATTTGGTGTTTTTTATGTAAAATTTAATTTTACATAAAAAAGTATTCTTGAGTTTTTTTAAAAAAACTGATACTTTTCTAGATATACAGGGTCAAACAAAAAGTTTGTAAATATAAATTTAATCTCAGTTTTTCTGTCATAACTTTTATCGTTTTTAACTAAAATAAAATTTTTTGATGTTTTTTATGTAGAATTAAATTTTACTTAAAAACGTATTCTTAAGCTTTTAAAAAACCTAATACTTTTCGAGATATATAGGGTCAAACAAAAAGTGTGTAAATATAAATTTGATCTTAGTTTTTCTGTCATAACTTTTAAAGTTTTTAATTAAAATAAGATTTTTTAATTTTTTTTGATGTAAAATTTAATTTTACATAAATAAGTATTCTTGAGTATTTTCAAAAAACTGATACTTTTCGAAATATACAGGGTCAAACAAAAAGTTTGTAAATATAAATTTGATCTCAGTTTTTCTGTCATAACTTTTAAAGTTTTTAATTAAAATTTAATTTTTTGGGGTCTTTTGATGTAAAATTTGATTTTTCATAAAAAACTATTTTGAGTTTTTTTAAAAAACTGATACTTTTCGAAATATACAGGGTCAAACAAAAAGTTTTTAAATATAAATTTAATCTCGGTTTTTCTGTCGTAACTTTTAACGTTTTTAATTAAAATAAGATTTTTTGATGTTTTTTAATGTAGAATTTAATATTACACAAAAAAGTATTCTTAAGTTTTTTAAAAACACTAATAATTTTCGAGATATATAGGGTCAAACAAAAAGTTTGTAAATATAAATTTGATATTAGTTTTTCTGTTATAACTTTTAACGTTTTTTAATAAAAATAAGATTTTTTGATGTTTTTTATGCAGAATTTAATATTACATAAAAAAGTATTCCTAAGTTTTTTTAAAGAAAGTAATACTTTTCGAGATATATAGGGTCAAACAAAAAGTTTGTAAATATAAATTTGATCTTAGTTTTTCTGTCATAAATTTTAAAGTTTTTAATTAAAATAAGATTTTTTAATGTTTTTTGATGTAAAATTTAATTTTGCATAAATAAGTATTCCTGAGTTTTTCCAAAAGAACTGATACTTTTCGAGATATACAGGGTCAAACAAAAAGTTTGTAAATAAAAATTTAATCTCAGTTTTTCTGTCATGACTTTTAACGTTTTTAATTAAAATAAGATTTTTTGATGTAAAATTTAATATTACACAAAAAAGTATTCTTGAGTTTTTTCAAAAGAACTGATACTTTTCGAGATATACAGGGTCAAACAAAAAGTTTGTAAATATAAATTTAATCTCAGTTTTTCTGTCATAATTTTTAACGTTTTTAATTAAAATAAGATTTTTTGATGTAGAATTTAATATAACACAAAAAAGTGTTCCTGAGTTTTTTCAAAAAAACTAATACTTTTCGAGATATATAGGGTCAAACAAAAAGTTTGTAAACATAAATTTGATGTTAGTTTTTCTGTCATAACTTTTAAAGTTTTTAATTAAAATAAGATTTTTTAATGTTTTTTGATGTAAAATTTAATTTTACATAAATAAGTATTCTTGAGTTTTTTCAAAAGAACTGATACTTTTCGACATATACAGGGTGAAACAAAAAGTTTGCAAATATAAATTTAATCTCAGTTTTTCTGTCATAACGTTTAATTTAACGTTTTTAATTAAAATAAGATTTTTTAGTCTAGAATTTAATATTACACAAAAAAGTAATCCTAAGTTTTTTTAAAGAAGCTAATACTTTTCGAGATATATAGGGTCAAACAAAAAGTTTGTAAATATAAATTTGATCTCAGTTTTTCTGTCATAACTTTTAAAGATTTTAATTAAAATAAGATTTTTTAATGTTTTTTGATGTAAAATTTAATTTAACATAAATAAGTATTCCTGAGTTTTTTCAAAAGAACTGATACTTTTCGAGATATACAGGGTCAAACAAAAAGTTTGTAAATATAAATTTAATCTCAGTTTTTCTGTCATAACCTTTAACGTTTTTAATTAAAATAGGATTTTTTAATGTAGAATTCAATATTACACAAAAAAGTATTCCTGAGTTTTTTTAAAAATACTAAGACTTTTCGAAATATATAGGGTCAAACAAAAAGTTTGAAAATATAAATTTGGTCTCAGTTTTTCTGTCATAGCTTTTAAAGTTTTTAATTAAAATAAGAATTTTTGGGGTTTTTTGATGTAAAATTTAATTTTACATAAAAAAGTATTCTTGAGTTTATTCAAAAAAACTGGTACTTTTCGAGATATGCAGGGTCAAACAAAAAGTTTGTAAATATAAATTTAATCTCAGTTTTTCTGTCATAGCTTTTAAAGTTTTTAATTAAAATAAGATTTTTTAATGTTTTTTGATGTAAAATTTAATTTTACATAAATAAGTATTCTTAAGTTTTTTCAAAAAAACTGATACTTTTCGAGATATACAGGGTCAAACAAAAAGTTTGTAAATATAAATTTAATCTTAGTTTTTCTGTCATAACTTTTAACGTTTTTAATTAAAATAAGATTTTTTGATGTAGAATTTAATATTACACAAAAAAGTGATCTTGAGTTTTTTCAAAAAAACTAATACTTTTCGAGATATATAGGGTCTAACAAAAAGTTTGTAAACATAAATTTGATCTTAGTTTTTCTGTCATAACTTTTAAAGTTTTTAATTAAAATGAGATTTTTTAATGTTTTTTGATGTAAAATTTAATTTTACATAAATAAGTATTCTTGAGTTTTTTCAAAAGAACTGATACTTTTCGAGATATACAGGGTCAAACAAAAAGTTTGTAAATATAAATTTAATCTCAGTTTTTCTGTCATAACTTTTAACGTTTTTAATTAAAATAAGATTTTTTGATGTTTTTTGATGTAGAATTTAATATTACACAAAAAAGTATTCATAAGTTTTTTCAAAAAAACTAATAATTTTCGAGATATATAGGGTCAAACAAAAAGTTTGTAAATATAAATTTGATCAAAGTTTTTCTGTCATAACTTTTAAAGTTTTTAAATAAAATGAGGTTTTTTAACGTTTTTCGATGTAAAATTTAATTTTACTTAAAAAAGTTATCTTGAGTTTTTTCAAAAAAACTGATACTTTTCGAGATATACAGGGTCAAACAAAAAGTTTGTAAATATAAATTTAATCTAAGTTTTTCTGTCATAACTTTTAACGTTTTTAATTAAAATAAGATTTTTTGATGTTTTTTGATATAGAATTTAATATTACACAAAAAAGTATTCTTAAGTTTTTTTAAAAAATCTAATACTTTTCGAGATATATAGGGTCAAACAAAAAGTTTGTAAATATAAATTTGATCTTAGTTTTTCTGTCATAACTTTTAAAGTTTATAATTAAAATGAGATTTTTTAATGTTTTTTGATGTAAACTTAAATTTTACATAAATAAGTATTCTTGAGTTTTTTTAAAAGAACTGATACTTTTCGAGATATACAGGGTCAAACAAAAAGTTTGTAAATATAAATTTAATCTAAGTTTTTCTGTCATATCTTTTAACGTTTTTAATTAAAATAAGATTTTTTGATGTAGAATTTAATATTACACAAAAAAGTATTCTTGAGTTTTTTCAAAAAAACTAATACTTTTCGAGATATATAGGGTCAAACAAAAAGTTTGTAAACATAAATTTGATCTTAGTTTTTCTGTCATAACTTTTAAAGTTTTTAATTAAAATAAGATTTTTTAATGTTTTTTGATGTAAAATTTAATTTTACATAAATAAGTATTCTTGAGTTTTTTCAAAAGAACTGATACTTTTCGAGATATACAGGGTGAAACAAAAAGTTTGTAAATATAAATTTAATCTCAGTTTTTCTGTCATAACTTTTAACGTTTTTAATTAAAATAAGATTTTTTAATGTAGAATTTAATATTACACAAAAAAGTATTTTTAAGTTTTTTTTAACAAACTAATACTTTTCGAGATATATAGGGTCAAACAAAAAGTTTGTAAATATAAATTTGATCTCAGTTATTCTGTCATAACTTTTAAAGATTTTAATTAAAATGAGATTCTTTTGCGTTTTTTGATGTAAAATTAAATTTTACATAAATAAGTATTCTTGAGTTTTTTCAAAAGAACTGATACTTTTCGAGATATACAGGGTCAAACAAAAAGTTTGTAAATATAAATTTAATCTCAGTTTTTCTGTCATAACTTTTAACGTTTTTACTTAATATAAGATTTTTTGATGTAGAATTTAATATTACACAAAAAAGTGTTCTTGAGTTTTTTCAAAAAAACTAATACTTTTCGAGATATATAGGGTCAAACAATAAGTTTGTAAACATAAATTTGATCTTAGATTTTCTGTCATAACTTTTAAAGTTTTTAATTAAAATGAGATTTTTTAATGTTTTTTGATGTAAAATTTAATTTTACATAAATAAGTATTCTTGAGTTTTTTCAAAAGAACTGATACTTTTCGAGATATACAGGGTGAAACAAAAAGTTTGTAAATATAAATTTAATCTCAGTTTTTCTGTCATAACTTTTAACGTTTTTAATTAAAATAAGATTTTTTAATGTAGAATTTAATATTACACAAAAAAGTATTTTAAAGTTTTTTTTAACAAACTAATACTTTTCGAGATATATAGGGTCAAACAAAAAGTTTGTAAATATAAATTTGATCTCAGTTATTCTGTCATAACTTTTAAAGATTTCAATTAAAATGAGATTCTTTTGCGTTTTTTGATGTAAAATTTAATTTAAATTAAAAAGTATTCTTGAGTTTTTTCAAAAAAACTGATACTTTTCGAGATATATAGGGTCAAACAAAAAGTTTGTAAATATAAATTTAATCTCAGTTTTTCTGTCATAACTTTTAACGTTTTTAATTAAAATAGGATTTTTTGATGTTTTTGGATGTAGAATTTAATATTACACAAAAAAGTATTCCTAAGGTTTTTTAAAAAAACTAATAATTTTCGAGATATATAGGGTCAAACAAAAAGTTTGTAAATATAAATTCGATCTTAGTTTTTCTGTCATAACTTTTAAAGATTCTAATTAAAATAGGATTTTTTAATGTTTTTTGATGTAAAATTTAATTCTACATAAATAAGTATTCCTGAGTTTTTTTAAAAGAACTGATACTTTTCGAGATATACAGGGTCAAACAAAAAGTTTGTAAATATAAATTTAATCTGTTTTTCTGTCATAACTTTTAAAGTTTTTTATTAAAATAAGATTATTTGGTGTTTTTTATGTAAAATTTAATTTTACATAAAAAAGTATTCTTGAGTTTTTTTAAAAAAACTGATACTTTTCTAGATATACAGGGTCAAACAAAAAGTTTGTAAATATAAATTTAATCTCAGTTTTTCTGTCATAACTTTTATCGTTTTTAACTAAAATAAGATTTTTTGATGTTTTTTTATGTAGAATTAAATTTTACTTAAAAACGTATTCTTAAGCTTTTAAAAAACCTAATACTTTTCGAGATATATAGGGTCAAACAAAAAGTGTGTAAATATAAATTTGATCTTAGTTTTTCTGTCATAACTTTTAAAGTTTTTAATTAAAATAAGATTTTTTAATTTTTTTTGATGTAAAATTTAATTTTACATAAATAAGTATTCTTGAGTTTTTTCAAAAAACTGATACTTTTCGAAATATACAGGGTCAAACAAAAAGTTTGTAAATATAAATTTGATCTCAGTTTTTCTGTCATAACTTTTAAAGTTTTTAATTAAAATTTAATTTTTTGGGGTCTTTTGATGTAAAATTTGATTTTTCATAAAAAAGTATTTTGAGTTTTTTTAAAAAACTGATACTTTTCGAAATATACAGGGTCAAACAAAAAGTTTTTAAATATAAATTTAATCTCGGTTTTTCTGTCGTAACTTTTAACGTTTTTAATTAAAATAAGATTTTTTGATGTTTTTTAATGTAGAATTTAATATTACACAAAAAAGTATTCTTAAGTTTTTTTAAAAACACTAATAATTTTCGAGATATATAGGGTCAAACAAAAAGTTTGTAAATATAAATTTGATCTTAGTTTTTCTGTTATAACTTTTAACGTTTTTTAATAAAAATAAGATTTTTTGATGTTTTTTATGCAGAATTTAATATTACATAAAAAAGTATTTCTAAGTTTTTTTAAAGAAAGTAATACTTTTCGAGATATATAGGGTCAAACAAAAAGTTTGTAAATATAAATTTGATCTTAGTTTTTCTGTCATAAATTTTAAAGTTTTTAATCAAAATAAGATTTTTTAATGTTTTTTGATGTAAAATTTAATTTTGCATAAATAAGTATTCCTGAGTTTTTCCAAAAGAACTGATACTTTTCGAGATATACAGGGTCAAACAAAAAGTTTGTAAATAAAAATTTAATCTCAGTTTTTCTGTCATGACTTTTAACGTTTTTAATTAAAATAAGATTTTTTGATGTAAAATTTAATATTACACAAAAAAGTATTCTTGAGTTTTTTCAAAAGAACTGATACTTTTCGAGATATACAGGGTCAAACAAAAAGTTTGTAAATATAAATTTAATCTCAGTTTTTCTGTCATAACTTTTAACGTTTTTAATTAAAATAAGATTTTTTGATGTTTTTTGATGTAGAATTTAATATTACACAAAAAAGTATTCCTAAGTTTTTTCAAAAAAACTAATAATTTTCGAGATATATAGGGTCAAACAAAAAGTTTGGAAATATAAATTTGATCTAAGTTTTTCTGTCATAACTTTTAAAGTTTTTAAATAAAATGAGGTTTTTTAACGTTTTTCGATGTAAAATTTAATTTTACATAAAAAAGTATTCCAGAGTTTTTTCAAAAAAACTGATACTTTTCGAGATATACAGGGTCAAACAAAAAGTTTGTAAATATAAATTTAATCTCAGTTTTTCTGTTATAACTTTTAACGTTTGTAATTAAAATGAGATTTTTTGATGTTTTTTGATATAGAATTTAATATTACACAAAAAAGTATTTCTAAGTTTTTTTAAAAAAGCTAATACTTTTCGAGATATATAGGGTCAAACAAAAAGTTTGTAAATATAAATTTGATCTTAGTTTTTCTGTCATAACTTTTAAAGTTTTTAATTAAAATGAGACTTTTTAACGTTTTTTGATGTAAAATTAAATTTTACATAAATAAGTATTCTTGAGTTTTTTCAAAAGAACTGATACTTTTCGAGATATACAGGGTCAAACAAAAAGTTTGTAAATATAAATTTAATCTCAGTTTTTCTGTCATAACTTTTAACGTTTTTAATTAAAATAAGATTTTTTGATGTAAAATTTAATATTACACAAAAAAGTGTTCTTGAGTTTTTTCAAAAAAACTAATACTTTTCGAGATATATAGGGTCAAACAAAAAGTTTGTAAACATAAATTTGATCTTAGTTTTTTTGTCATAACTTTTAAAGTTTTTAATTAAAATGAGATTTTTTAATGTTTTTTGATGTAAAATTTAATTTTACATAAATAAGTATTCTTGAGTTTTTTCAAAAGAACTGATACTTTTCGAGATATACAGGGTGAAACAAAAAGTTTGTAAATATAAATTTAATCTCAGTTTTTCTGTCATAACTTTTAACGTTTTTAATTAAAATAAGATTTTTTAATGTAGAATTTAATATTATACAAAAAAGTATTTTTAAGTTTTTTTTAACAAACTAATACTTTTCGAGATATATAGGGTCAAACAAAAAGTTTGAAAATATAAATTTGATCTCAGTTATTCTGTCATAACTTTTAAAGATTTTAATTAAAATGAGATTCTTTTGCGTTTTTTGATGTAAAATTTAATTTTACATAAAAAAGTATTCTTGAGTTTTTTCAAAAAAACTGATACTTTTCGAGATATATAGGGTCAAACAAAAAGTTTGTAAATATAAATTTGATCTCAGTTATTCTGTCATAACTTTTAAAGATTTTAATTAAAATGAGATTCTTTTGCGTTTTTTGATGTAAAATTTAATTTTACATAAAAAAGTATTCCTGAGTTTATTCAAAAAAACTGATACTTTTCGAGATATGCAGGGTCAAACAAAAAGTTTGTAAATATAAATTTAATCTTAGTTTTTCTGTCATAGCTTTTAAAGTTTTTAATTAAAATGAGATTTTTTAATGTTTTTTGATGTAAAATTTAATTTTACATAAATAACTATTTTTGAGTTTTTTCAAAAGAACTGATACTTTTCGAGATATACAGGGTCAAACAAAAAGTTTGTAAATATAAATTTAATCTTAGTTTTTCTGTCATAACTTTTAACGTTTTTAATTAAAATAAGATTTTTTGATGTAGAATTTAATATTACACAAAAAAGTAATGTTGAGTTTTTTCAAAAAAACTAATACTTTTCGAGATATATAGGGTCAAACAAAAAGTTTGTAAACATAAATTTGATCTTAGTTTTTCTGTCATAACTTTTAAAGTTTTTAATTAAAATGAGATTTTTTAATGTTTTTTGATGTAAAATTTAATTTTACATAAATAAGTATTCCTGAGTTTTTTCAAAAGAACTGATACTTTTCGAGATATACAGGGTCAAACAAAAAGTTTGTAAATATAAATTTAATCTCAGTTTTTCTCTCATAACTTTTAACGATTTTAACTAAAATAAGATTTTTTGATGTTTTTTGATGTAGAATTTAATACTTCACAAAAAAGTATAACAAAGTTTTTTCAAAAAAACTAATAATTTTCGAGATATATAGGGTCAAACAAAAAGTTTGTAAATATAAATTTGATCTAAATTTTTCTGTCATAACTTTTAAAGTTTTTAATCAAAATAAGATTTTTTACTGTTTTTTGATGTAAAATTTAATTCTGCATAAATAATTATTCTTGAGATTTTTCAAACGAACTGATACTTTTCGAGATATACAGGGTCAAACAAAAAGTTTGTAAATATAAATTTAATCTCAGTTTTTCTTTCATGACTTTTAAAGTTTTTTATTAAAATAAGAATTTTTGGGGTTTTTTAATGTAAAATTTTATTTTACATAAAAAAGTGTTCTTGAGTTTTTTTCAAAAAAACTGATACTTTTCGAGATATATAGGGTTAAACAAAAAGTTTGTAAATATAAATTTAATCTCAGTTTTTCTCTCATAACTTTTAACGTTTTTAATTAAAATAAGATTTTTTGGTATTTTTTGATGTAGAATTTAATACTTCACAAAAAAGTATTCCTAAGTTTTTTCAAAAAAACTAATAATTTTCGAGATATATAGGGTCAAACAAAAAGTTTGTAAATATAAATTTGATCTAAGTTTTTCTGTCATAACTTTTAAAGTTTTTAAATAAAATAAGATTTTTTGATGTTTTTTGATATAGAATTTAATATTACACAAAAAAGTATTCTCAAGTTTTTTTAAAAAAACTAATAATTTTCGAGATATATAGGGTCAAACAAAAAGTTTGTAAATATAAATTTGATCTTAGTTTTTCTGTCATAACTTTTAAAGTTTTTAATTAAAATACGATTTTTTAATGTTTTTTGATGTAAAATTTAATTTTATATAAATAAGTATTCTTGAGTTTTTTCCAAAGAACTGATACTTTTCGAGATATACAGGGTCAAACAAAAAGTTTGTAAATATAAATTTGATCTCAGTTTTTCTGTCATAACTTTTAACGATTTTAATTAAAATAAGATTTTTTAATTTTTTTTTATGTAAAATTTAATTTTACATAAATAAGTATTCTTGAGTTTTTTCAAAAGAACTGATACTTTTCGAGATATACAGGGTCAAACAAAAAGTTTGTAAATATAAATTTAATCTTAGTTTTTCTGTCATAACTCTTAACGTTTTTAATTAAAATAAGGTTTTTTGATGTAGAATTTAATATTACACAAAAAAGTATTCTTGAGTTTTTTTAAAAAAACTAATACTTTTCGAGGTATATAGGGTCAAACAAAAAGTTTGTAAATATAAATTTGATCACAGTTTTTCTGTCATAACTTTTAAACTTTTTAATTAAACTAAGATTTTTTGAGATTTTTTAATGTAAAATTTAATTTTACATAAAAAAGTATTCTTGAGTTTTTTCAAAAAAACTGATACTTCTCGAGATATACAGGGTCAAACAAAAAGTTTGTAAATATAAATTTGATCTTAGTTTTTCTGTCATAACTTTTAAAGTTTTTAATTAAAATAAGTTTTTTAACGTTTTTTAAAGTAAAACATAATTTTACATAAAAAAGTATTCCTAAGTTTTTTCAAAAAAACTGATACTTTTCGAGATATACAGGGTCAAACAAAAAGTTTGTAAATATAAATTTAATCTTAGTTTTTCTGTCATAACTTTTAACGTTTTTAATTAAAATAAGATTTTTTGATGTTTTTTGATGAAGAATTTAATATTACACAAAAAAGTGTTTTAAAGTTTTTTCAAAAAAACTAATACTTTTCGAGATATATAGGGTCAAACAAAAAGTTTGTAAATATAAATTTGATCTCAGTTTTTCTGTCATAACTTTTAAAATTTTTATTTAAAATAAGATTTTTTGGGATTTTTTAATGTAAAATTTAATTTTACATAAAAAAGTATTCTTGAGTTTTTTCAAAAAAACTGATACTTCTCGAGATATACAGGGTCAAACAAAAAGTTTGTAAATATAAATTTATTCTTAGTTTTTCTGTCATAACTTTTAACGTTTTCAATTAAAATAAGATTTTTTGATGTTTTTTGATGTAGAATTTAATACTACACAAAAAAGTATTCTTAAGTTTTTTTAAAAAAACTAATAATTTTCGAGATACATAGGGTCAAACAAAAAGTTTGTAAATATAAATTTGATCTTAGTTTTGCTGTCATAACTTTTAACGTTTTTAATTAAAATAAGATTTTTTGATGTTTTTTGATGAAGAATTTAATATTACACAAAAAAGTGTTTTAAAGTTTTTTCAAAAAAACTAATACTTTTCGAGATATATAGGGTCAAACAAAAAGTTTGTAAATATAAATTTGATCTCAGTTTTTCTGTCATAACTTTTAAAATTTTTATTTAAAATAAGATTTTTTGGGATTTTTTAATGTAAAATTTAATTTTACATAAAAAAGTATTCTTGAGTTTTTTCAAAAAAACTGATACTTCTCGAGATATACAGGGTCAAACAAAAAGTTTGTAAATATAAATTTATTCTTAGTTTTTCTGTCATAACTTTTAACGTTTTCAATTAAAATAAGATTTTTTGATGTTTTTTGATGTAGAATTTAATACTACACAAAAAAGTATTCTTAAGTTTTTTTAAAAAAACTAATAATTTTCGAGATACATAGGGTCAAACAAAAAGTTTGTAAATATAAATTTGATCTTAGTTTTTCTGTCATAACTCTTAAAGGTTTTAATTAAAATAACTTTTTTAACGTTTTTTGATGAAAAACATAATTTTACAGAAAAAAGTATTCTTGAGTTTTTTCAAAAAAACTGATACTTTTCGAGATATACAGGGTCAAACAAAAAGTTTGTAAATATAAATTTCATCTTAGTTTTTCTGTCATAACTTTTAACGTTTTTAATTAAAATAAGATTTTTTGATGTTTTTTGATGTAGAATTTAATACTACACAAAAAAGTGTTTTAAAGTTTTTTTAAAAAAACTAATACTTTTCGAGATATATAGGGTCAAACAAAAAGTTTGTAAATATAAATTTGATCTCAGTTTTTCTGTCATAACTTTTAAAGTTTTTAATTAAAATGAGATTTTTTGGGGTTTTTTGATGTAAAATTTAATTTTACATAAAAAAGTATTCCTAAGTTAAAAAAAAAACTGATACTTTTCAAGATATATAGGGTCAAACAAAATGTTTGTAAATATAAATTTAATCTCAGTTTTACTGTCATAACTTTTAACGTTTTTAATTAAAATAAGATTTTTTGATGCTTTTTTATGTAGAATTAAATTTTACACAAAAAAGTATTCTTAAGTTTTTAAAACAACTAATACTTTTTGACACATATAGGGTCAAACAAAAAGTTTGTAAATATAAAATTGATCTCAGTTTTTCTGTCATAACTTTTAACGTTTTTAATTAAAATAAGATTTTTTGATGTAGAATTTAATATTACACAAAAAAGTATTCCTAAGTTTTTTTAAAAAAACTAATAATTTTCGAGATATATAGGGTCAAACAAAAAGTTTGTAAATATAAATTTGATCTTAGTTTTTCTGTCATAACTTTTAATGTTTTTAATTAAAATAAGTTTTTTAACGTTTTTTAATGTAAAATTTTTTGATGTTTTTTGATGAAAAATTTAATATTACACAAAAAAGTGTTTTAAAGTTTTTTCAAAAAAACTAATACTTTTCGAGATATATAGGGTCAAACAAAAAGTTTGTAAATATAAATTTGATCTCAGTTTTTCTGTCATAACTTTTAAAATTTTTATTTAAAATAAGATTTTTTGGGATTTTTTAATGTAAAATTTAATTTTACATAAAAAAGTATTCTTGAGTTTTTTCAAAAAAACTGATACTTCTCGAGATATACAGGGTCAAACAAAAAGTTTGTAAATATAAATTTATTCTTAGTTTTTCTGTCATAACTTTTAACGTTTTCAATTAAAATAAGATTTTTTGATGTTTTTTGATGTAGAATTTAATACTACACAAAAAAGTATTCTTAAGTTTTTTTAAAAAAACTAATAATTTTCGAGATACATAGGGTCAAACAAAAAGTTTGTAAATATAAATTTGATCTTAGTTTTTCTGTCATAACTTTTAAAGTTTTTAATTAAAATAACTTTTTTAACGTTTTTTGATGAAAAACATAATTTTACAGAAAAAAGTATTCTTGAGTTTTTTCAAAAAAACTGATACTTTTCGAGATATACAGGGTCAAACAAAAAGTTTGTAAATATAAATTTAATCTTAGTTTTTCTGTCATAACTTTTAACGTTTTTAATTAAAATAAGATTTTTTGATGTTTTTTGATGTAGAATTTAATACTACACAAAAAAGTGTTTTAAAGTTTTTTTAAAAAAACTAATACTTTTCGAGATATATAGGGTCAAACAAAAAGTTTGTAAATATAAATTTGATCTCAGTTTTTCTGTCATAACTTTTAAAGTTTTTAATTAAAATGAGATTTTTTGGGGTTTTTTGATGTAAAATTTAATTTTACATAAAAAAGTATTCCTAAGTTTAAAAAAAAACTGATACTTTTCGAGATATATAGGGTCAAACAAAAAGTTTGTAAATATAAATTTAATCTCAGTTTTACTGTCATAACTTTTAACGTTTTTAATTAAAATAAGATTTTTTGATGCTTTTTTATGTAGAATTAAATTTTACACAAAAAAGTATTCTTAAGTTTTTAAAACAACTAATACTTTTTGAGACATATAGGGTCAAACAAAAAGTTTGTAAATATAAAATTGATCTCAGTTTTTCTGTCATAACTTTTAACGTTTTTAATTAAAATAAGATTTTTTGATGTAGAATTTAATATTACACAAAAAAGTATTCCTAAGTTTCTTTAAAAAAACTAATAATTTTCGAGATATATAGGGTCAAACAAAAAGTTTGTAAATATAAATTTGATCTTAGTTTTTCTGTCATAACTTTTAAAGTTTTTAATTAAAATAAGTTTTTTAACGTTTTTTAATGTAAAATTTTTTGATGTTTTTTGATGAAGAATTTAATATTACACAAAAAAGTGTTTTAAAGTTTTTTCAAAAAAACTAATACTTTTCGAGATATATAGGGTCAAACAAAAAGTTTGTAAATATAAATTTGATCTCAGTTTTTCTGTCATAACTTTTAAAATTTTTATTTAAAATAAGATTTTTTGGGATTTTTTAATGTAAAATTTAATTTTACATAAAAAAGTATTCTTGAGTTTTTTCAAAAAAACTGATACTTCTCGAGATATACAGGGTCAAACAAAAAGTTTGTAAATATAAATTTATTCTTAGTTTTTCTGTCATAACTTTTAACGTTTTCAATTAAAATAAGATTTTTTGATGTTTTTTGATGTAGAATTTAATACTACACAAAAAAGTATTCTTAAGTTTTTTTAAAAAAACTAATAATTTTCGAGATACATAGGGTCAAACAAAAAGTTTGTAAATATAAACTTGATCTTAGTTTTTCTGTCATAACTTTTAAAGTTTTTAATTAAAATAACTTTTTTAACGTTTTTTGATGTAAAACATAATTTTACAGAAAAAAGTATTCTTGAGTTTTTTCAAAAAAACTGATACTTTTCGAGATATACAGGGTCAAACAAAAAGTTTGTAAATATAAATTTAATCTTAGTTTTTCTGTCATAACTTTTAACGTTTTTAATTAAAATAAGATTTTTTGATGTTTTTTGATGTAGAATTTAATACTACACAAAAAAGTGTTTTAAAGTTTTTTTAAAAAAACTAATACTTTTCGAGATATATAGGGTCAAACAAAAAGTTTGTAAATATAAATTTGATCTCAGTTTTTCTGTCATAACTTTTAAAGTTTTTAATTAAAATGAGATTTTTTGGGGTTTTTTGATGTAAAATTTAATTTTACATAAAAAAGTATTCCTAAGTTTAAAAAAAAAAACTGATACTTTTCAAAATATATAGGGTCAAACAAAAAGTTTGTAAATATAAATTTAATCTCAGTTTTACTGTCATAACTTTTAACGTTTTTAATTAAAATAAGATTTTTTGATGCTTTTTTATGTAGAATTAAATTTTACACAAAAAAGTATTCTTAAGTTTTTAAAACAACTAATACTTTTTGAGACATATAGGGTCAAACAAAAAGTTTGTAAATATAAAATTGATCTCAGTTTTTCTGTCATAACTTTTAACGTTTTTAATTAAAATAAGATTTTTTGATGTAGAATTTAATATTACACAAAAAAGTATTCCTAAGTTTTTTTAAAAAAACTAATAATTTTCGAGATATATAGGGTCAAACAAAAAGTTTGTAAATATAAATTTGATCTTAGTTTTTCTGTCATAACTTTTAAAGTTTTTAATTAAAATAAGTTTTTTAACGTTTTTTAATGTAAAACATAATTTTACATAAAAAAGTATTCTTGAGTTTTCTCAAAAAAACTGATACTTTTCGAGATATATAGGGTCAAACAAAAAGTTTGTAAATATAAATTTGATCTCAGTTTTTGTGTCATAACTTTTAAAGTTTTTAAATAAAATGAGATTTTTTAGGGTTTTTTGATGTAAAATTTAATTTTACATAAAAAAGTATTCTTGAGTTTTTTTAAAAAAACTGATACTTTTCGAGATATATAGGGTGAAACAAAAAGTTTGTAAATATAAATTTAATCTCAGTTTTACTGTCATAACTTTTAACGTTTTTAATTAAAATAAGATTTTTTGATGTTTTTTGATGTAGAATTTAATATTACACAAAAAAGTGTTTCAAAGTTTTTTCAAAAAAACTAATACTTTTCGAGATATATAGGGTCAAACAAAAAGTTTGTAAATATAAATTTGATCTCAGTTTTTCTGTCATAACTTTCAAAGTTTTTAAATAAAATGAGATTTTTTGATGTTTTTTGATGTAGAATTTCATATTACACAAAAAAGTATTCGTAAGTTTTTTTTAAAAAACTAATAATTTTCGAGATATATAGGGTCAAACAAAAAGTTTGTAAATATAAATTTGATCTTAGTTTTTCTGTCATAACTTTTAAAGTTTTTAATTAAAATAAGTTTTTTAACGTTTTTTAATGTAAAACATAATTTTACATAAAAAAGTATTCCTAAGTTTTTTCAAAAAAACTGATACTTTTCGAGATATACAGGGTCAAACAAAAAGTTTGTAAATATAAATTTAATCTTAGTTTTTCTGTCATAACTTTTAACGTTTTTAATTAAAATAAGATTTTTTGATGTTTTTTGATGTAGAATTTAATATTACACAAAAAAGTGTTTCAAAGTTTTTTCAAAAAAACTAATACTTTTCGAGATATATAGGGTCAAACAAAAAGTTTGTAAATATAAATTTGATCTCAGTTTTTCTGTCATAACTTTAAAAATTTTTAATTAAAATAAGATTTTTTGGGATTTTTTAATGTAAAATTTAATTTTACATAAAAAAGTATTCTTAAGTTTTTTCAAAAAAACTGATACTTCTCGAGATATACAGGGTCAAACAAAAAGTTTGTAAATATAAATTTATTCTTAGTTTTTCTGTCATAACTTTTAACGTTTTCAATTAAAATAAGATTTTTTGACGTTTTTTGATGTAGAAGTTAATATTTCACAAAAAAGTATTCACAAGTTTTTTTAAAAAAACTAATAATTTTCGAGATATATAGGGTCAAACAAAAAGTTTGTAAATATAAATTTGATCTTAGTTTTTCTGTCATAACTTTTAAAGTTTTTAATTAAAATACGATTCTTTAATGTTTTTTGATGTAAAATTTAATTTTACATAAATAAGTATTCTTGAGTTTTTTCAAAAGAACTGATACTTTTCGAGATATACAGGGTCAAACAAAAAGTTTGTAAATATAAATTTAATCTCAGTTTTTCTGTCA
The DNA here is from genome assembly GCA_964028335.1 of Altica lythri. Taxonomy (NCBI): domain Eukaryota; kingdom Metazoa; phylum Arthropoda; class Insecta; order Coleoptera; family Chrysomelidae; genus Altica; species Altica lythri. The sequence goes on along the minus strand of CAXIIO010000226.1, from coordinate 815,253 downwards.
TAACTTTTATCGTTTTTAATTAAAATAAGATTTTTTGATGTTTTTTATGTAGAATTAAATTTTACACAAAAAAGTATTCTTAAGTTTTTAAAAAAACTAATACTTTTCGAGATATATAGGGTCAAACAAAAAGTTTGTAAATATAAATTTGATCTCAGTTTTTCTGTCATAACTTTTAACGATTTTAATTAAAATAAGATTTTTTAATTTTTTTTTTATGTAAAATTTAATTTTACATAAATAAGTATTCTTGAGTTTTTTCAAAAGAACTGATACTTTTCGAGATATACAGGGTCAAACAAAGTTTGTAAATATAAATTTAATCTTAGTTTTTCTGTCATAACTTTTAACGTTTTTAATTAAAATAAGGTTTTTTGATGTAGAATTTAATATTACACAAAAAAGTATTCTTGAGTTTTTTTAAAAAACCTAATACTTTTCGAGATATATAGGGTCAAACAAAAAGTTTGTAAATATAAATTTGATCACAGTTTTTCTGTCAGAACTTTTAAACTTTTTAATTAAACTAAGATTTTTTGGGATTTTTTAATGTAAAATTTAATTTTACATAAAAAAGTATTCTTGAGTTTTTTTAAAAAAACTGATACTTCTCGAGATATACAGGGTCAAACAAAAAGTTTGTAAATATAAATTTGATCTTAGTTTTTCTGTCATAACTTTTAAAGTTTTTAATTAAAATAAGTTTTTTAACGTTTTTTAATGTAAAACATAATTTTACATAAAAAAGTATTCCTAAGTTTTTTCAAAAAAACTGATACTTTTCGAGATATACAGGGTCAAACAAAAAGTTTGTAAATATAAATTTAATCTTAGTTTTTCTGTCATAACTTTTAACGTTTTTAATTAAAATAAGATTTTTTGATGTTTTTTGATGTAGAATTTAATATTACACAAAAAAGTGTTTTAAAGTTTTTTCAAAAAAACTAATACTTTTCGAGATATATAGGGTCAAACAAAAAGTTTGTAAATATAAATTTGTTCTCAGTTTTTCTGTCATAACTTTTAAAATTTTTAATTCAAATAAGATTTTTTGGGATTTTTTAATGTAAAATTTAATTTTACATAAAAAAGTATTCCTGAGTTTTTTCAAAAAAGCTGATACTTCTCGAGATATACAGGGTCAAACAAAAAGTTTGTAAATATAAATTTATTCTTAGTTTTTCTGTCATAACTTTTAACGTTTTTAATTAAAATAAGATTTTTTGATGTTTTTTGATGTAGAAGTTAATATTTCACAAAAAAGTATTCTCAAGTTTTTTTAAAAAAACTAATAATTTTCGAGATATCTAGGGTCAAACAAAAAGTTTGTAAATATAAATTTGATCTTAGTTTTTCTGTCATAACTTTTAAAGTTTTTAATTAAAATACGATTCTTTAATGTTTTTTGATGTAAAATTTAATTTTACATAAATAAGTATTCTTGAGTTTTTTCAAAAGAACTGATACTTTTCGAGATATACAGGGTCAAACAAAAAGTTTGTAAATATAAATTTAATCTCAGTTTTTTTGTCATAACTTTTATCGTTTTTAATTAAAATAAGATTTTTTGATGTTTTTTATGTAGAATTAAATTTTACACAAAAAAGTATTCTTAAGTTTTTAAAAAAACTAATACTTTTCGAGATATATAGGGTCAAACAAAAAGTTTGTAAATATAAATTTGATCTCAGTTTTTCTGTCATAACTTTTAACGATTTTAATTAAAATAAGATTTTTTAATGTTTTTTGATGTAAAATTTAATTTTACATAAAAAAGTATTTTTGAGTTTTTTTAAAAAAAGTAATACTTTTCGAGATATATAGGGTCAAACAAAAAGTTTGTAAATATAAATTTAATCTCAGTTTTACTGTCATAACTTTTATCGTTTTTAATTAAAATAAGATTTTTTGATGTTTTTTGATGTAGAAGTTAATATTACACAAAAAAGTATTCTCAAGTTTTTTTAAAAAAACTAATAATTTTCGAGATATATAGGGTCAAACAAAAAGTTTGTAAATATAAATTTGATCTTAGTTTTTCTGTCATAACTTTTAAAGTTTTTAATTAAAATACGATTTTTTAATGTTTTTTGATGTAAAATTTAATTTTACATAAATAAGTATTCTTGAGTTTTTTCCAAAGAACTGATACTTTTCGAGATATACAGGGTCAAACAAAAAGTTTGTAAATATAAATTTAATCTCAGTTTTTCTGTCATAACTTTTAAAGTTTTTAATTAAAATAAGATTTTTTGGGGTTTTTTGATGTAAAATTTAATTTTACATAAAAAAGTATTCCTAAGTTTTTTAAAAAAAAAACTGATACTTTTCGAGATATATAGGGTCAAACAAAAAGTTAGTAAATATAAATTTAATCTCAGTTTTACTGTCATAACTTTTAACGTTTTTAATTAAAATAAGATTTTTTGACGTTTTTAATTAAAATAAGATTTTTTGATGTTTTTTGATGTAGAATTTAAGATTACACAAAAAAGTATTCCTAAGTTTTTTTAAAAAAACTAATAATTTTCGAGATATATAGGGTCAAACAAAAAGTTTGTAAAAATAAATTTAATCTCAGTTTTTCTGTCATAACTTTTATCGTTTTTAATTAAAATAAGATTTTTTGATGTTTTTTATGTAGAATTAAATTTTACACAAAAAAGTATTCTTAAGTTTTTAAAAGAACTAATACTTTTCGAGATATATAGGGTCAAACAAAAAGTTTGTAAATATAAATTTGATCTCAGTTTTTCTGTCATAACTTTTAACGATTTTAATTAAAATAAGATTTTTTAATGTTTTTTGATGTAAAATTTAATTTTACATAAAAAAGTATTTTTGAGTTTTTTTAAAAAAACTAATACTTTTCGAGATATATAGAGTCAAACAAAAAGTTTGTAAATATAAATTTAATCTCAGTTCTACTGTCATAACTTTTATCGTTTTTAATTAAAATAAGATTTTTTGATGTTTTTTGATGTAGAAGTTAATATTACACAAAAAAGTATTCTCAAGTTTTTTTAAAAAAACTAATAATTTTCGAGATATATAGGGTCAAACAAAAAGTTTGTAAATATAAATTTGATCTTAGTTTTTCTGTCATAACTTTTAAAGTTTTTAATTAAAATACGATTTTTTAATGTTTTTTGATGTAAAATTTAATTTTACATAAATAAGTATTCTTGAGTTTTTTCCAAAGAACTGATACTTTTCGAGATATACAGGGTCAAACAAAAAGTTTGTAAATATAAATTTAATCTCAGTTTTTCTGTCATAACTTTTATCGTTTTTAATTAAAATAAGATTTTTTGATGTTTTTTTATGTAGAATTAAATTTTACACAAAAAAGTATTCTTAAGTTTTTAAAAAAACTAATACTTTTCGAGATATATAGGGTCAAAAAAAAAGTTTGTAAATATAAATTTGATCTCAGTTTTTCTGTCATAACTTTTAACGATTTTAATTAAAATAAGATTTTTTAATTATTTTTTATGTAAAATTTAATTTTACATAAATAAGTATTCCTGAGTTTTTTCAAAAGAACTGATACCTTTCGAGATATACAGGGTCAAACAAAAAGTTTGTAAATATAAATTTAATCTTAGTTTTTCTGTCATAACTTTAAACGTTTTTAATTAAAATAAGATTTTTTGATGTTTTTTGATGTAGAATTTAATATTACACAAAAAAGTATTCCTAAGTTTTTTTAAAAAAACTAATAATTTTCGAGATATATAGGGTCAAACAAAAAGTTTGTAAATATAAATTTAATCTCAGTTTTTCTGTCATAACTTTTATCGTTTTTAATTAAAATAAGATTTTTTGATGTTTTTTATGTAGAATTAAATTTTACACAAAAAAGTATTCTTAAGTTTTTAAAAAAACTAATACTTTTCGAGATATATAGGGTCAAACAAAAAGTTTGTAAATATAAATTTGATCTCAGTTTTTCTGTCATAACTTTTAACGATTTTAATTAAAATAAGATTTTTTAATGTTTTTTGATGTAAAATTTAATTTTACATAAAAAAGTATTTTTGAGTTTTTTTAAAAAAACTAATACTTTTCGAGATATATAGGGTCAAACAAAAAGTTTGTAAATATAAATTTAATCTCAGTTTTACTGTCATAACTTTTATCGTTTTTAATTAAAATAAGATTTTTTAATGTTTTTTGATGTAGAAGTTAATATTACACAAAAAAGTATTCTCAAGTTTTTTTAAAAAAACTAATAATTTTCGAGATATATAGGGTCAAACAAAAAGTTTGTAAATATAAATTTGATCTTAGTTTTTCTGTCATAACTTTTAACGATTTTAATTAAAATAAGATTTTTTAATTTTTTTTTATGTAAAATTTAATTTTACATAAATAAGTATTCTTGAGTTTTTTCAAAAGAACTGATACTTTTCGAGATATACAGGGTCAAACAAAAAGTTTGTAAATATAAATTTAATCTTAGTTTTTCTGTCATAACTTTTAACGTTTTTAATTAAAATAAGGTTTTTTGATGTAGAATTTAATATTACACAAAAAAGTATTCTTGAGTTTTTATAAAAAAAACTAATACTTTTCGAGATATATAGGGTCAAACAAAAAGTTTGTAAATATAAATTTGATCACAGTTTTTCTGTCATAACTTTTAAACTTTTTAATTAAACTAAGATTTTTTGGGATTTTTTAATGTAAAATTTAATTTTACATAAAAAAGTATTCTTGAGTTTTTTCAAAAAAACTGATACTTCTCGAGATATACAGGGTCAAACAAAAAGTTTGTAAATATAAATTTATTCTTAGTTTTTCTGTTATAACTTTTAACGTTTTCAATTAAAATAAGATTTTTTGATGTTTTTTGATGTAGAATTTAATACTACACAAAAAAGTATTCTTAAGTTTTTTCAAAAAAACTAATAATTTTCGAGATACATAGGGTCAAACAAAAAGTTTGTAAATATAAATTTGATCTTAGTTTTTCTGTCATAACTCTTAAAGTTTTTAATTAAAATAACTTTTTTAACTTTTTTTGATGTAAAACATAATTTTACAGAAAAAAGTATTTTTGAGTTTTTTCAAAAAAACTGATACTTTTCGAGATATACAGGGTCAAACAAAAAGTTTGTAAATATAAATTTAATCTTAGTTTTTCTGTCATAACTTTTAACGTTTTAATTAAAATAAGATTTTTTGATGTTTTTTGATGTAGAATTTAATATTACACAAAAAAGTGTTTTAAAGTTTTTTTAAAAAAACTAATACTTTTCGAGATATATAGGGTCAAACAAAAAGTTTGTAAATATAAATTTGATCTCAGTTTTTCTGTCATAACTTTTAACGATTTTAATTAAAATAAGATTTTTTAATTTTTTTTTATGTAAAATTTAATTTTACATAAATAAGTATTCTTGAGTTTTTTTAAAAGAACTGATACTTTTCGAGATATACAGGGTCAAACAAAAAGTTTGTAAATATAAATTTAATCTTAGTTTTTCTGTCATAACTTTTAACGTTTTTAATTAAAATAAGGTTTTTTGATGTAGAATTTAATATTACACAAAAAAGTATTCTTGAGTTTTTTTAAAAAAACTAATACTTTTCGAGATATATAGGGTCAAACAAAAAGTTTGTAAATATAAATTTGATCACAGTTTTTCTGTCATAACTTTTAAACTTTTTAATTAAACTAAGATTTTTTGGGATTTTTTAATGTAAAATTTAATTTTACATAAAAAAGTATTCTTGAGTTTTTTCAAAAAAACTGATACTTCTCGAGATATACAGGGTCAAACAAAAAGTTTGTAAATATAAATTTATTCTTAGTTTTTCTGTCATAACTTTTAACGTTTTCAATTAAAATAAGATTTTTTGATGTTTTTTGATGTAGAATTTAATACTACACAAAAAAGTATTCTTAAGTTTTTTCAAAAAAACTAATAATTTTCGAGATACATAGGGTCAAACAAAAAGTTTGTAAATATAAATTTGATCTTAGTTTTTCTGTCATAACTCTTAAAGTTTTTAATTAAAATAACTTTTTTAACTTTTTTTGATGTAAAACATAATTTTACAGAAAAAAGTATTTTTGAGTTTTTTCAAAAAAACTGATACTTTTCGAGATATACAGGGTCAAACAAAAAGTTTGTAAATATAAATTTAATCTTAGTTTTTCTGTCATAACTTTTAACGTTTTAATTAAAATAAGATTTTTTGATGTTTTTTGATGTAGAATTTAATATTACACAAAAAAGTGTTTTAAAGTTTTTTTAAAAAAACTAATACTTTTCGAGATATATAGGGTCAAACAAAAAGTTTGTAAATATAAATTTGATCTCAGTTTTTCTGTCATAACTTTTAACGATTTTAATTAAAATAAGATTTTTTAATTTTTTTTTATGTAAAATTTAATTTTACATAAATAAGTATTCTTGAGTTTTTTTAAAAGAACTGATACTTTTCGAGATATACAGGGTCAAACAAAAAGTTTGTAAATATAAATTTAATCTTAGTTTTTCTGTCATAACTTTTAACGTTTTTAATTAAAATAAGGTTTTTTGATGTAGAATTTAATATTACACAAAAAAGTATTCTTGAGTTTTTTTAAAAAAACTAATACTTTTCGAGATATATAGGGTCAAACAAAAAGTTTGTAAATATAAATTTGATCACAGTTTTTCTGTCATAACTTTTAAACTTTTTAATTAAACTAAGATTTTTTGGGATTTTTTAATGTAAAATTTAATTTTACATAAAAAAGTATTCTTGAGTTTTTTCAAAAGATCTAATACTTCTCGAGATATACAGGGTCAAACAAAAAGTTTGTAAATATAAATTTATTCTTAGTTTTTCTGTCATAACTTTTAACGTTTTCAATTAAAATAAGATTTTTTGATGTTTTTTGATGTAGAATTTAATACTACACAAAAAAGTATTCCTAAGTTTTTTCAAAAAAACTAATAATTTTCGAGATACATAGGGTCAAACAAAAAGTTTGTAAATATAAATTTGATCTTAGTTTTTCTGTCATAACTCTTAAAGTTTTTAATTAAAATAACTTTTTTAACGTTTTTTGATGTAAAACATAATTTTACAGAAAAAAGTATTTTTGAGTTTTTTCAAAAAAACTGATACTTTTCGAGATATACAGGGTCAAACAAAAAGTTTGTAAATATAAATTTAATCTTAGTTTTTCTGTCATAACTTTTAACGTTTTAATTAAAATAAGATTTTTTGATGTTTTTTGATGTAGAATTTAATATTACACAAAAAAGTGTTTTAAAGTTTTTTTAAAAAAACTAATACTTTTCGAGATATATAGGGTCAAACAAAAAGTTTGTAAATATAAATTTGATCTCAGTTTTTCTGTCATAACTTTTAAAGTTTTTAATTAAAATAAGATTTTTTGGGGTTTTTTGATGTAAAATTTAATTTTACATAAAAAAGTATTCCTAAGTTTTTAAAAAAAAAACTGATACTTTTCGAGATATATAGGGTCAAACAAAAAGTTAGTAAATATAAATTTAATCTCAGTTTTACTGTCATAACTTTTAACGTTTTTAATTAAAATAAGATTTTTTGATGTTTTTTGATGTAGAATTTAATATTACACAAAAAAGTATTCCTAAGTTTTTTTAAAAAAACTAATAATTTTCGAGATATATAGGGTCAAACAAAAAGTTTGTAAAAATAAATTTAATCTCAGTTTTTCTGTCATAACTTTTATCGTTTTTAATTAAAATAAGATTTTTTGATGTTTTTTATGTAGAATTAAATTTTACACAAAAAAGTATTCTTAAGTTTTTAAAAGAACTAATACTTTTCGAGATATATAGGGTCAAACAAAAAGTTTGTAAATATAAATTTGATCTCAGTTTTTCTGTCATAACTTTTAACGATTTTAATTAAAATAAGATTTTTTAATGTTTTTTGATGTAAAATTTAATTTTACATAAAAAAGTATTTTTGAGTTTTTTTAAAAAAACTAATACTTTTCGAGATATATAGAGTCAAACAAAAAGTTTGTAAATATAAATTTAATCTCAGTTTTACTGTCATAACTTTTATCGTTTTTAATTAAAATAAGATTTTTTGATGTTTTTTGATGTAGAAGTTAATATTACACAAAAAAGTATTCTCAAGTTTTTTTAAAAAAACTAATAATTTTCGAGATATATAGGGTCAAACAAAAAGTTTGTAAATATAAATTTGATCTCAGTTTTTCTGTCATAACTTTTAACGATTTTAATTAAAATAAGATTTTTTAATGTTTTTTAATGTAAAATTTAATTTTACATAAAAAAGTATTTTTGAGTTTTTTTAAAAAAACTAATACTTTTCGAGATATATAGGGTCAAACAAAAAGTTTGTAAATATAAATTTAATCTCAGTTTTACTGTCATAACTTTTATCGTTTTTAATTAAAATAAGATTTTTTAATTTTTTTTTATGTAAAATTTAATTTTACATAAATAAGTATTCTTGAGTTTTTTCAAAAGAACTGATACTTTTCGAGATATACAGGGTCAAACAAAAAGTTTGTAAATATAAATTTAATCTTAGTTTTTCTGTCATAACTTTTAACGTTTTTAATTAAAATAAGGTTTTTTGATGTAGAATTTAATATTACACAAAAAAGTATTCTTGAGTTTTTTTAAAAAAAACTAATACTTTTCGAGATATATAGGGTCAAACAAAAAGTTTGTAAATATAAATTTGATCACAGTTTTTCTGTCATAACTTTTAAACTTTTTAATTAAACTAAGATTTTTTGGGATTTTTTAATGTAAAATTTAATTTTACATAAAAAAGTATTCTTGAGTTTTTTCAAAAAAACTGATACTTCTCGAGATATACAGGGTCAAACAAAAAGTTTGTAAATATAAATTTATTCTTAGTTTTTCTGTCATAACTTTTAACGTTTTCAATTAAAATAAGATTTTTTGATGTTTTTTGATGTAGAATTTAATACTACACAAAAAAGTATTCTTAAGTTTTTTCAAAAAAACTAATAATTTTCGAGATACATAGGGTCAAACAAAAAGTTTGTAAATATAAATTTGATCTTAGTTTTTCTGTCATAACTCTTAAAGTTTTTAATTAAAATAACTTTTTTAACTTTTTTTGATGTAAAACATAATTTTACAGAAAAAAGTATTTTTGAGTTTTTTCAAAAAAACTGATACTTTTCGAGATATACAGGGTCAAACAAAAAGTTTGTAAATATAAATTTAATCTTAGTTTTTCTGTCATAACTTTTAACGATTGTAATTAAAATAAGATTTTTTAATTTTTTTTTATGTAAAATTTAATTTTACATAAATAAGTATTCTTGAGTTTTTTTAAAAGAACTGATACTTTTCGAGATATACAGGGTCAAACAAAAAGTTTGTAAATATAAATTTAATCTTAGTTTTTCTGTCATAACTTTTAACGTTTTTAATTAAAATAAGGTTTTTTGATGTAGAATTTAATATTACACAAAAAAGTATTCTTGAGTTTTTTTAAAAAAACTAATACTTTTCGAGATATATAGGGTCAAACAAAAAGTTTGTAAATATAAATTTGATCACAGTTTTTCTGTCATAACTTTTAAACTTTTTAATTAAACTAAGATTTTTTGGGATTTTTTAATGTAAAATTTAATTTTACATAAAAAAGTATTCTTGAGTTTTTTCAAAAAATCTAATACTTCTCGAGATATACAGGGTCAAACAAAAAGTTTGTAAATATAAATTTATTCTTAGTTTTTCTGTCATAACTTTTAACGTTTTCAATTAAAATAAGATTTTTTGATGTTTTTTGATGTAGAATTTAATACTACACAAAAAAGTATTCTTAAGTTTTTTCAAAAAAACTAATAATTTTCGAGATACATAGGGTCAAACAAAAAGTTTGTAAATATAAATTTGATCTTAGTTTTTCTGTCATAACTCTTAAAGTTTTTAATTAAAATAACTTTTTTAACGTTTTTTGATGTAAAACATAATTTTACAGAAAAAAGTATTTTTGAGTTTTTTCAAAAAAACTGATACTTTTCGAGATATACAGGGTCAAACAAAAAGTTTGTAAATATAAATTTAATCTTAGTTTTTCTGTCATAACTTTTAACGTTTTAATTAAAATAAGATTTTTTGATGTTTTTTGATGTAGAATTTAATATTACACAAAAAAGTGTTTTAAAGTTTTTTTAAAAAAACTAATACTTTTCGAGATATATAGGGTCAAACAAAAAGTTTGTAAATATAAATTTGATCTCAGTTTTTCTGTCATAACTTTTAAAGTTTTTAATTAAAATAAGATTTTTTGGGGTTTTTTGATGTAAAATTTAATTTGACATAAAAAAGTATTCCTAAGTTTTTAAAAAAAAAACTGATACTTTTCGAGATATATAGGGTCAAACAAAAAGTTAGTAAATATAAATTTAATCTCAGTTTTACTGTCATAACTTTTAACGTTTTTAATTAAAATAAGATTTTTTGATGTTTTTTGATGTAGAATTTAATATTACACAAAAAAGTATTCCTAAGTTTTTTTAAAAAAACTAATAATTTTCGAGATATATAGGGTCAAACAAAAAGTTTGTAAAAATAAATTTAATCTCAGTTTTTCTGTCATAACTTTTATCGTTTTTAATTAAAATAAGATTTTTTGATGTTTTTTATGTAGAATTAAATTTTACACAAAAAAGTATTCTTAAGTTTTTAAAAGAACTAATACTTTTCGAGATATATAGGGTCAAACAAAAAGTTTGTAAATATAAATTTGATCTCAGTTTTTCTGTCATAACTTTTAACGATTTTAATTAAAATAAGATTTTTTAATTTTTTTTTATGTAAAATTTAATTTTACATAAATAAGTATTCTTGAGTTTTTTTAAAAGAACTGATACTTTTCGAGATATACAGGGTCAAACAAAAAGTTTGTAAATATAAATTTAATCTTAGTTTTTCTGTCGTAACTTTTAACGTTTTTAATTAAAATAAGATTTTTTAATGTTTTTTGATGTAAAATTTAATTTTACATAAAAAAGTATTTTTGAGTTTTTTAAAAAAACTAATACTTTTCGAGATATATAGAGTCAAACAAAAAGTTTGTAAATATAAATTTAATCTCAGTTTTACTGTCATAACTTTTATCGTTTTTAATTAAAATAAGATTTTTTGATGTTTTTTGATGTAGAAGTTAATATTACACAAAAAAGTATTCTCAAGTTTTTTTAAAAAAACTAATAATTTTCGAGATATATAGGGTCAAACAAAAAGTTTGTAAATATAAATTTGATCTCAGTTTTTCTGTCATAACTTTTAACGATTTTAATTAAAATAAGATTTTTTAATGTTTTTTGATGTAAAATTTAATTTTACATAAAAAAGTATTTTTGAGTTTTTTTAAAAAAACTAATACTTTTCGAGATATATAGGGTCAAACAAAAAGTTTGTAAATATAAATTTAATCTCAGTTTTACTGTCATAACTTTTATCGTTTTTAATTAAAATAAGATTTTTTAATGTTTTTTGATGTAGAAGTTAATATTACACAAAAAAGTATTCTCAAGTTTTTTTAAAAAAACTAATAATTTTCGAGATATATAGGGTCAAACAAAAAGTTTGTAAATATAAATTTGATCTTAGTTTTTCTGTCATAACTTTTAAAGTTTTTAATTAAAATACGATTTTTTAATGTTTTTTGATGTAAAATTTAATTTTACATAAATAAGTATTCTTGAGTTTTTTCCAAAGAACTGATACTTTTCGAGATATACAGGGTCAAACAAAAAGTTTGTAAATATAAATTTAATCTCAGTTTTTCTGTCATAACTTTTATCGTTTTTAATTAAAATAAGATTTTTTGATGTTTTTTTATGTAGAATTAAATTTTACACAAAAAAGTATTCTTAAGTTTTTAAAAAAACTAATACTTTTCGAGATATATAGGGTCAAACAAAAAGTTTGTAAATATAAATTTGATCTCAGTTTTTCTGTCATAACTTTTAACGATTTTAATTAAAATAAGATTTTTTAATTTTTTTTTATGTAAAATTTAATTTTACATAAATAAGTATTCTTGAGTTTTTTCAAAAGAACTGATACTTTTCGAGATATACAGGGTCAAACAAAAAGTTTGTAAATATAAATTTAATCTTAGTTTTTCTGTCATAACTTTTAACGTTTTTAATTAAAATAAGGTTTTTTGATGTAGAATTTAATATTACACAAAAAAGTATTCTTGAGTTTTTTTAAAAAAAACTAATACTTTTCGAGATATATAGGGTCAAACAAAAAGTTTGTAAATATAAATTTGATCACAGTTTTTCTGTCATAACTTTTAAACTTTTTAATTAAACTAAGATTTTTTGGGATTTTTTAATGTAAAATTTAATTTTACATAAAAAAGTATTCTTGAGTTTTTTCAAAAAAACTGATACTTCTCGAGATATACAGGGTCAAACAAAAAGTTTGTAAATATAAATTTATTCTTAGTTTTTCTGTCATAACTTTTAACGTTTTCAATTAAAATAAGATTTTTTGATGTTTTTTGATGTAGAATTTAATACTACACAAAAAAGTATTCTTAAGTTTTTTCAAAAAAACTAATAATTTTCGAGATACATAGGGTCAAACAAAAAGTTTGTAAATATAAATTTGATCTTAGTTTTTCTGTCATAACTCTTAAAGTTTTTAATTAAAATAACTTTTTTAACGTTTTTTGATGTAAAACATAATTTTACAGAAAAAAGTATTTTTGAGTTTTTTCAAAAAAACTGATACTTTTCGAGATATACAGGGTCAAACAAAAAGTTTGTAAATATAAATTTAATCTTAGTTTTTCTGTCATAACTTTTAACGTTTTAATTAAAATAAGATTTTTTGATGTTTTTTGATGTAGAATTTAATATTACACAAAAAAGTGTTTTAAAGTTTTTTTAAAAAAACTAATACTTTTCGAGATATATAGGGTCAAACAAAAAGTTTGTAAATATAAATTTGATCTCAGTTTTTCTGTCATAACTTTTAACGATTTTAATTAAAATAAGATTTTTTAATTTTTTTTTATGTAAAATTTAATTTTACATAAATAAGTATTCTTGAGTTTTTTTAAAAGAACTGATACTTTTCGAGATATACAGGGTCAAACAAAAAGTTTGTAAATATAAATTTAATCTTAGTTTTTCTGTCATAACTTTTAACGTTTTTAATTAAAATAAGGTTTTTTGATGTAGAATTTAATATTACACAAAAAAGTATTCCTGAGTTTTTTTAAAAAAACTAATACTTTTCGAGATATATAGGGTCAAACAAAAAGTTTGTAAATATAAATTTGATCGCAGTTTTTCTGTCATAACTTTTAAACTTTTTAATTAAAATAAGATTTTTTGGGATTTTTTAATGTAAAATTTAATTTTACATAAAAAAGTATTCCTAAGTTTTTTAAAAAAAAAACTGATACTTTTCGAGATATATAGGGTCAAACAAAAAGTCAGTAAATATAAATTTAATCTCAGTTTTACTGTCATAACTTTTAACGTTTTTAATTAAAATAAGATTTTTTGATGTTTTTTGATGTAGAATTTAATATTACACAAAAAAGTATTCCTAAGTTTTTTTAAAAAAACTAATAATTTTCGAGATATATAGGGTCAAACAAAAAGTTTGTAAAAATAAATTTAATCTCAGTTTTTCTGTCATAACTTTTATCTTTTTTAATTAAAATAAGATTTTTTGATGTTTTTTATGTAGAATTAAATTTTACACAAAAAAGTATTCTTAAGTTTTTAAAAGAACTAATACTTTTCGAGATATATAGGGTCAAACAAAAAGTTTGTAAATATAAATTTGATCTCAGTTTTTTTGTCATAACTTTTAACGATTTTAATTAAAATAAGATTTTTTAATGTTTTTTGATGTAAAATTTAATTTTACATAAAAAAGTATTTTTGAGTTTTTTTAAAAAAACTAATACTTTTCGAGATATATAGAGTCAAACAAAAAGTTTGTAAATATAAATTTAATCTCAGTTTTACTGTCATAACTTTTATCGTTTTTAATTAAAATAAGATTTTTTGATGTTTTTTGATGTAGAAGTTAATATTACACAAAAAAGTATTCCCAAGTTTTTTTAAAAAAACTAATAATTTTCAAGATATATAGGGTCAAACAAAAAGTTTGTAAATATAAATTTGATCTTAGTTTTTCTGTCATAACTTTTAAAGTTTTTAATTAAAATACGATTTTTTAATGTTTTTTGATGTAAAATTTAATTTTACATAAATAAGTATTCTTGAGTTTTTTCCAAAGAACTGATACTTTTCGAGATATACAGGGTCAAACAAAAAGTTTGTAAATATAAATTTAATCTCAGTTTTTCTGTCATAACTTTTATCGTTTTTAATTAAAATAAGATTTTTTGATGTTTTTTTATGTAGAATTAAATTTTACACAAAAAAGTATTCTTAAGTTTTTAAAAAAACTAATACTTTTCGAGATATATAGGGTCAAACAAAAAGTTTGTAAATATAAATTTGATCTCAGTTTTTCTGTCATAACTTTTAACGATTTTAATTAAAATAAGATTTTTTAATTATTTTTTATGTAAAATTTAATTTTACATAAATAAGTATTCCTGAGTTTTTTCAAAAGAACTGATACCTTTCGAGATATACAGGGTCAAACAAAAAGTTTGTAAATATAAATTTAATCTTAGTTTTTCTGTCATAACTTTTAACGTTTTTAATTAAAATAAGATTTTTTGATGTTTTTTTATGTAGAATTAAATTTTACACAAAAAAGTATTTTTAAGTTTTTAAAAAAACTAATACTTTTCGAGATATATAGGGTCAAACAAAAAGTTTGTAAATATAAATTTGATCTCAGTTTTTCTGTCATAACTTTTAACGATTTTAATTAAAATAAGATTTTTTAATTTTTTTTATGTAAAATTTAATTTTACATAAATAAGTATTCTTGAGTTTTTTCAAAAGAACTGATACTTTTCGAGATATACAGGGTCAAACAAAAAGTTTGTAAATATAAATTTAATCTTAGTTTTTCTGTCATAACTTTTAACGTTTTTAATTAAAATAAGGTTTTTTGATGTAGAATTTAATATTACACAAAAAAGTATTCTTGAGTTTTTTTAAAAAAACTAATACTTTTCGAGATATATAGGGTCAAACAAAAAGTTTGTAAATATAAATTTGATCACAGTTTTTCTGTCATAACTTTTAAACTTTTTAATTAAACTAAGATTTTTTGGGATTTTTTAATGTAAAATTTAATTTTACATAAAAAAGTATTCTTGAGTTTTTTCAAAAAATCTAATACTTCTCGAGATATACAGGGTCAAACAAAAAGTTTGTAAATATAAATTTATTCTTAGTTTTTCTGTCATAACTTTTAACGTTTTCAATTAAAATAAGATTTTTTGATGGTTTTTGATGTAGAATTTAATACTACACAAAAAAGTATTCTTAAGTTTTTTCAAAAAAACTAATAATTTTCGAGATACATAGGGTCAAACAAAAAGTTTGTAAATATAAATTTGATCTTAGTTTTTCTGTCATAACTCTTAAAGTTTTTAATTAAAATAACTTTTTTAACGTTTTTTGATGTAAAACATAATTTTACAGAAAAAAGTATTTTTGAGTTTTTTCAAAAAAACTGATACTTTTCGAGATATACAGGGTCAAACAAAAAGTTTGTAAATATAAATTTAATCTTAGTTTTTCTGTCATAACTTTTAACGTTTTAATTAAAATAAGATTTTTTGATGTTTTTTGATGTAGAATTTAATATTACACAAAAAAGTATTCCTAAGTTTTTTTAAAAAAACTAATAATTTTCGAGATATATAGGGTCAAACAAAAAGTTTGTAAAAATAAATTTAATCTCAGTTTTTCTGTCATAACTTTTATCGTTTTTAATTAAAATAAGATTTTTTGATGTTTTTTATGTAGAATTAAATTTTACACAAAAAAGTATTCTTAAGTTTTTAAAAGAACTAATACTTTTCGAGATATATAGGGTCAAACAAAAAGTTTGTAAATATAAATTTGATCTCAGTTTTTTTGTCATAACTTTTAACGATTTTAATTAAAATAAGATTTTTTAATGTTTTTTGATGTAAAATTTAATTTTACATAAAAAAGTATTTTTGAGTTTTTTTAAAAAAACTAATACTTTTCGAGATATATAGAGTCAAACAAAAAGTTTGTAAATATAAATTTAATCTCAGTTTTACTGTCATAACTTTTATCGTTTTTAATTAAAATAAGATTTTTTGATGTTTTTTGATGTAGAAGTTAATATTACACAAAAAAGTATTCCCAAGTTTTTTTAAAAAAACTAATAATTTTCGAGATATATAGGGTCAAACAAAAAGTTTGTAAATATAAATTTGATCTTAGTTTTTCTGTCATAACTTTTAAAGTTTTTAATTAAAATACGATTTTTTAATGTTTTTTGATGTAAAATTTAATTTTACATAAATAAGTATTCTTGAGTTTTTTCCAAAGAACTGATACTTTTCGAGATATACAGGGTCAAACAAAAAGTTTGTAAATATAAATTTAATCTCAGTTTTTCTGTCATAACTTTTATCGTTTTTAATTAAAATAAGATTTTTTGATGTTTTTTTATGTAGAATTAAATTTTACACAAAAAAGTATTCTTAAGTTTTTAAAAAAACTAATACTTTTCGAGATATATAGGGTCAAACAAAAAGTTTGTAAATATAAATTTGATCTCAGTTTTTCTGTCATAACTTTTAACGATTTTAATTAAAATAAGATTTTTTAATTATTTTTTATGTAAAATTTAATTTTACATAAATAAGTATTCCTGAGTTTTTTCAAAAGAACTGATACCTTTCGAGATATACAGGGTCAAACAAAAAGTTTGTAAATATAAATTTAATCTTAGTTTTTCTGTCATAACTTTTAACGTTTTTAATTAAAATAAGATTTTTTGATGTTTTTTTATGTAGAATTAAATTTTACACAAAAAAGTATTCTTAAGTTTTTAAAAAAACTAATACTTTTCGAGATATATAGGGTCAAACAAAAAGTTTGTAAATATAAATTTGATCTCAGTTTTTCTGTCATAACTTTTAACGATTTTAATTAAAATAAGATTTTTTAATTTTTTTTATGTAAAATTTAATTTTACATAAATAAGTATTCTTGAGTTTTTTCAAAAGAACTGATACTTTTCGAGATATACAGGGTCAAACAAAAAGTTTGTAAATATAAATTTAATCTTAGTTTTTCTGTCATAACTTTTAACGTTTTTAATTAAAATAAGGTTTTTTGATGTAGAATTTAATATTACACAAAAAAGTATTCTTGAGTTTTTTTAAAAAAACTAATACTTTTCGAGATATATAGGGTCAAACAAAAAGTTTGTAAATATAAATTTGATCACAGTTTTTCTGTCATAACTTTTAAACTTTTTAATTAAACTAAGATTTTTTGGGATTTTTTAATGTAAAATTTAATTTTACATAAAAAGGTATTCTTGAGTTTTTTCAAAAAATCTAATACTTCTCGAGATATACAGGGTCAAACAAAAAGTTTGTAAATATAAATTTATTCTTAGTTTTTCTGTCATAACTTTTAACGTTTTCAATTAAAATAAGATTTTTTGATGTTTTTTGATGTAGAATTTAATACTACACAAAAAAGTATTCTTAAGTTTTTTCAAAAAAACTAATAATTTTCGAGATACATAGGGTCAAACAAAAAGTTTGTAAATATAAATTTGATCTTAGTTTTTCTGTCATAACTCTTAAAGTTTTTAATTAAAATAACTTTTTTAACGTTTTTTGATGTAAAACATAATTTTACAGAAAAAAGTATTTTTGAGTTTTTTCAAAAAAACTGATACTTTTCGAGATATACAGGGTCAAACAAAAAGTTTGTAAATATAAATTTAATCTTAGTTTTTCTGTCATAACTTTTAACGTTTTAATTAAAATAAGATTTTTTGATGTTTTTTGATGTAGAATTTAATATTACACAAAAAAGTGTTTTAAAGTTTTTTTAAAAAAACTAATACTTTTCGAGATATATAGGGTCAAACAAAAAGTTTGTAAATATAAATTTGATCGCAGTTTTTCTGTCATAACTTTTAAAATTTTTAATTAAAATAAGATTTTTTGGGGTTTTTTTATGTAAAATTTAATTTTACATAAAAAAGTATTCCTAAGTTTTTAAAA
Organism: Altica lythri; assembly: GCA_964028335.1. NCBI lineage: Eukaryota > Metazoa > Arthropoda > Insecta > Coleoptera > Chrysomelidae > Altica > Altica lythri. The sequence goes on along the minus strand of CAXIIO010000226.1, from coordinate 797,046 downwards.
AAAAAAACTGATACTTTTTGAGATATATAGGGTCAAACAAAAAGTTAGTAAATATAAATTTAATCTCAGTTTTACTGTCATAACTTTTAACGTTTTTAATTAAAATAAGATTTTTTGATGTTTTTTGATGTAGAATTTAATATTACACAAAAAAGTATTCCTAAGTTTTTTTAAAAAAACTAATAATTTTCGAGATATATAGGGTCAAACAAAAAGTTTGTAAAAATAAATTTAATCTCAGTTTTTCTGTCATAACTTTTATCGTTTTTAATTAAAATAAGATTTTTTGATGTTTTTTATGTAGAATTAAATTTTACACAAAAAAGTATTCTTAAGTTTTTAAAAGAACTAATACTTTTCGAGATATATAGGGTCAAACAAAAAGTTTGTAAATATAAATTTGATCTCAGTTTTTTTGTCATAACTTTTAACGATTTTAATTAAAATAAGATTTTTTAATGTTTTTTGATGTAAAATTTAATTTTACATAAAAAAGTATTTTTGAGTTTTTTTAAAAAAACTAATACTTTTCGAGATATATAGAGTCAAACAAAAAGTTTGTAAATATAAATTTAATCTCAGTTTTACTGTCATAACTTTTATCGTTTTTAATTAAAATAAGATTTTTTGATGTTTTTTGATGTAGAAGTTAATATTACACAAAAAAGTATTCCCAAGTTTTTTTAAAAAAACTAATAATTTTCGAGATATATAGGGTCAAACAAAAAGTTTGTAAATATAAATTTGATCTTAGTTTTTCTGTCATAACTTTTAAAGTTTTTAATTAAAATACGATTTTTTAATGTTTTTTGATGTAAAATTTAATTTTACATAAATAAGTATTCTTGAGTTTTTTCCAAAGAACTGATACTTTTCGAGATATACAGGGTCAAACAAAAAGTTTGTAAATATAAATTTAATCTCAGTTTTTCTGTCATAACTTTTATCGTTTTTAATTAAAATAAGATTTTTTGATGTTTTTTTATGTAGAATTAAATTTTACACAAAAAAGTATTCTTAAGTTTTTAAAACAACTAATACTTTTCGAGATATATAGGGTCAAACAAAAAGTTTGTAAATATAAATTTGATCTCAGTTTTTCTGTCATAACTTTTAACGATTTTAATTAAAATAAGATTTTTTAATTATTTTTTATGTAAAATTTAATTTTACATAAATAAGTATTCCTGAGTTTTTTCAAAAGAACTGATACCTTTCGAGATATACAGGGTCAAACAAAAAGTTTGTAAATATAAATTTAATCTTAGTTTTTCTGTCATAACTTTTAACGTTTTTAATTAAAATAAGATTTTTTGATGTTTTTTTATGTAGAATTAAATTTTACACAAAAAAGTATTCTTAAGTTTTTAAAAAAACTAATACTTTTCGAGATATATAGGGTCAAACAAAAAGTTTGTAAATATAAATTTGATCTCAGTTTTTCTGTCATAACTTTTAACGATTTTAATTAAAATAAGATTTTTTAATTTTTTTTATGTAAAATTTAATTTTACATAAATAAGTATTCTTGAGTTTTTTCAAAAGAACTGATACTTTTCGAGATATACAGGGTCAAACAAAAAGTTTGTAAATATAAATTTAATCTTAGTTTTTCTGTCATAACTTTTAACGTTTTTAATTAAAATAAGGTTTTTTGATGTAGAATTTAATATTACACAAAAAAGTATTCTTGAGTTTTTTTAAAAAAACTAATACTTTTCGAGATATATAGGGTCAAACAAAAAGTTTGTAAATATAAATTTGATCACAGTTTTTCTGTCATAACTTTTAAACTTTTTAATTAAACTAAGATTTTTTGGGATTTTTTAATGTAAAATTTAATTTTACATAAAAAAGTATTCTTGAGTTTTTTCAAAAAATCTAATACTTCTCGAGATATACAGGGTCAAACAAAAAGTTTGTAAATATAAATTTATTCTTAGTTTTTCTGTCATAACTTTTAACGTTTTCAATTAAAATAAGATTTTTTGATGTTTTTTGATGTAGAATTTAATACTACACAAAAAAGTATTCTTAAGTTTTTTCAAAAAAACTAATAATTTTCGAGATACATAGGGTCAAACAAAAAGTTTGTAAATATAAATTTGATCTTAGTTTTTCTGTCATAACTCTTAAAGTTTTTAATTAAAATAACTTTTTTAACGTTTTTTGATGTAAAACATAATTTTACAGAAAAAAGTATTTTTGAGTTTTTTCAAAAAAACTGATACTTTTCGAGATATACAGGGTCAAACAAAAAGTTTGTAAATATAAATTTAATCTTAGTTTTTCTGTCATAACTTTTAACGTTTTAATTAAAATAAGATTTTTTGATGTTTTTTGATGTAGAATTTAATATTACACAAAAAAGTGTTTTAAAGTTTTTTTAAAAAAACTAATACTTTTCGTGATATATAGGGTCAAACAAAAAGTTTGTAAATATAAATTTGATCTCAGTTTTTCTGTCATAACTTTTAAAATTTTTAATTAAAATAAGATTTTTTGGGGTTTTTTTATGTAAAATTTAATTTTACATAAAAAAGTATTCCTAAGTTTTTTAAAAAAAAAACTGATACGTTTTGAGATATATAGGGTCAAACAAAAAGTTAGTAAATATAAATTTAATCTCAGTTTTACTGTCATAACTTTTAACGTTTTTAATTAAAATAAGATTTTTTGATGTTTTTTGATGTAGAATTTAATATTACACAAAAAAGTATTCCTAAGTTTTTTTAAAAAAACTAATAATTTTCGAGATATATAGGGTCAAACAAAAAGTTTGTAAAAATAAATTTAATCTCAGTTTTTCTGTCATAACTTTTATCGTTTTTAATTAAAATAAGATTTTTTGATGTTTTTTATGTAGAATTAAATTTTACACAAAAAAGTATTCTTAAGTTTTTAAAAGAACTAATACTTTTCGAGATATATAGGGTCAAACAAAAAGTTTGTAAATATAAATTTGATCTCAGTTTTTTTGTCATAACTTTTAACGATTTTAATTAAAATAAGATTTTTTAATGTTTTTTGATGTAAAATTTAATTTTACATAAAAAAGTATTTTTGAGTTTTTTTAAAAAAACTAATACTTTTCGAGATATATAGAGTCAAACAAAAAGTTTGTAAATATAAATTTAATCTCAGTTTTACTGTCATAACTTTTATCGTTTTTAATTAAAATAAGATTTTTTGATGTTTTTTGATGTAGAATTTAATACTACACAAAAAAGTATTCTTAAGTTTTTTCAAAAAAACTAATAATTTTCGAGATACATAGGGTCAAACAAAAAGTTTGTAAATATAAATTTGATCTTAGTTTTTCTGTCATAACTCTTAAAGTTTTTAATTAAAATAACTTTTTTAACGTTTTTTGATGTAAAACATAATTTTACAGAAAAAAGTATTTTTGAGTTTTTTCAAAAAAACTGATACTTTTCGAGATATACAGGGTCAAACAAAAAGTTTGTAAATATAAATTTAATCTTAGTTTTTCTGTCATAACTTTTAACGTTTTAATTAAAATAAGATTTTTTGATGTTTTTTGATGTAGAATTTAATATTACACAAAAAAGTGTTTTAAAGTTTTTTTAAAAAAACTAATACTTTTCGTGATATATAGGGTCAAACAAAAAGTTTGTAAATATAAATTTGATCTCAGTTTTTCTGTCATAACTTTTAAAATTTTTAATTAAAATAAGATTTTTTGGGGTTTTTTTATGTAAAATTTAATTTTACATAAAAAAGTATTCCTAAGTTTTTTAAAAAAAAAACTGATACGTTTTGAGATATATAGGGTCAAACAAAAAGTTAGTAAATATAAATTTAATCTCAGTTTTACTGTCATAACTTTTAACGTTTTTAATTAAAATAAGATTTTTTGATGTTTTTTGATGTAGAATTTAATATTACACAAAAAAGTATTCCTAAGTTTTTTTAAAAAAACTAATAATTTTCGAGATATATAGGGTCAAACAAAAAGTTTGTAAAAATAAATTTAATCTCAGTTTTTCTGTCATAACTTTTATCGTTTTTAATTAAAATAAGATTTTTTGATGTTTTTTATGTAGAATTAAATTTTACACAAAAAAGTATTCTTAAGTTTTTAAAAGAACTAATACTTTTCGAGATATATAGGGTCAAACAAAAAGTTTGTAAATATAAATTTGATCTCAGTTTTTTTGTCATAACTTTTAACGATTTTAATTAAAATAAGATTTTTTAATGTTTTTTGATGTAAAATTTAATTTTACATAAAAAAGTATTTTTGAGTTTTTTTAAAAAAACTAATACTTTTCGAGATATATAGAGTCAAACAAAAAGTTTGTAAATATAAATTTAATCTCAGTTTTACTGTCATAACTTTTATCGTTTTTAATTAAAATAAGATTTTTTGATGTTTTTTGATGTAGAAGTTAATATTACACAAAAAAGTATTCCCAAGTTTTTTTAAAAAAACTAATAATTTTCGAGATATATAGGGTCAAACAAAAAGTTTGTAAATATAAATTTGATCTTAGTTTTTCTGTCATAACTTTTAAAGTTTTTAATTAAAATACGATTTTTTAATGTTTTTTGATGTAAAATTTAATTTTACATAAATAAGTATTCTTGAGTTTTTTCCAAAGAACTGATACTTTTCGAGATATACAGGGTCAAACAAAAAGTTTGTAAATATAAATTTAATCTCAGTTTTTCTGTCATAACTTTTATCGTTTTTAATTAAAATAAGATTTTTTGATGTTTTTTTATGTAGAATTAAATTTTACACAAAAAAGTATTCTTAAGTTTTTAAAAAAACTAATACTTTTCGAGATATATAGGGTCAAACAAAAAGTTTGTAAATATAAATTTGATCTCAGTTTTTCTGTCATAACTTTTAACGATTTTAATTAAAATAAGATTTTTTAATTATTTTTTATGTAAAATTTAATTTTACATAAATAAGTATTCCTGAGTTTTTTCAAAAGAACTGATACCTTTCGAGATATACAGGGTCAAACAAAAAGTTTGTAAATATAAATTTAATCTTAGTTTTTCTGTCATAACTTTTAACGTTTTTAATTAAAATAAGATTTTTTGATGTTTTTTTATGTAGAATTAAATTTTACACAAAAAAGTATTCTTAAGTTTTTAAAAAAACTAATACTTTTCGAGATATATAGGGTCAAACAAAAAGTTTGTAAATATAAATTTGATCTCAGTATTTCTGTCATAACTTTTAACGATTTTAATTAAAATAAGATTTTTTAATTTTTTTTATGTAAAATTTAATTTTACATAAATAAGTATTCTTGAGTTTTTTCAAAAGAACTGATACTTTTCGAGATATACAGGGTCAAACAAAAAGTTTGTAAATATAAATTTAATCTTAGTTTTTCTGTCATAACTTTTAACGTTTTTAATTAAAATAAGGTTTTTTGATGTAGAATTTAATATTACACAAAAAAGTATTCTTGAGTTTTTTTAAAAAAACTAATACTTTTCGAGATATATAGGGTCAAACAAAAAGTTTGTAAATATAAATTTGATCACAGTTTTTCTGTCATAACTTTTAAACTTTTTAATTAAACTAAGATTTTTTGGGATTTTTTAATGTAAAATTTAATTTTACATAAAAAAGTATTCTTGAGTTTTTTCAAAAAATCTAATACTTCTCGAGATATACAGGGTCAAACAAAAAGTTTGTAAATATAAATTTATTCTTAGTTTTTCTGTCATAACTTTTAACGTTTTCAATTAAAATAAGATTTTTTGATGTTTTTTGATGTAGAATTTAATACTACACAAAAAAGTATTCTTAAGTTTTTTCAAAAAAACTAATAATTTTCGAGATACATAGGGTCAAACAAAAAGTTTGTAAATATAAATTTGATCTTAGTTTTTCTGTCATAACTCTTAAAGTTTTTAATTAAAATAACTTTTTTAACGTTTTTTGATGTAAAACATAATTTTACAGAAAAAAGTATTTTTGAGTTTTTTCAAAAAAACTGATACTTTTCGAGATATACAGGGTCAAACAAAAAGTTTGTAAATATAAATTTAATCTTAGTTTTTCTGTCATAACTTTTAACGTTTTAATTAAAATAAGATTTTTTGATGTTTTTTGATGTAGAATTTAATATTACACAAAAAAGTGTTTTAAAGTTTTTTTAAAAAAACTAATACTTTTCGAGATATATAGGGTCAAACAAAAAGTTTGTAAATATAAATTTGATCGCAGTTTTTCTGTCATAACTTTTAAAATTTTTAATTAAAATAAGATTTTTTGGGGTTTTTTTATGTAAAATTTAATTTTACATAAAAAAGTATTCCTAAGTTTTTAAAAAAAAAAACTGATACTTTTTGAGATATATAGGGTCAAACAAAAAGTTAGTAAATATAAATTTAATCTCAGTTTTACTGTCATAACTTTTAACGTTTTTAATTAAAATAAGATTTTTTGATGTTTTTTGATGTAGAATTTAATATTACACAAAAAAGTATTCCTAAGTTTTTTTAAAAAAACTAATAATTTTCGAGATATATAGGGTCAAACAAAAAGTTTGTAAGAATAAATTTAATCTCAGTTTTTCTGTCATAACTTTTATCGTTTTTAATTAAAATAAGATTTTTTGATGTTTTTTATGTAGAATTAAATTTTACACAAAAAAGTATTCTTAAGTTTTTAAAAGAACTAATACTTTTCGAGATATATAGGGTCAAACAAAAAGTTTGTAAATATAAATTTGATCTCAGTTTTTTTGTCATAACTTTTAACGATTTTAATTAAAATAAGATTTTTTAATGTTTTTTGATGTAAAATTTAATTTTACATAAAAAAGTATTTTTGAGTTTTTTTAAAAAAACTAATACTTTTCGAGATATATAGAGTCAAACAAAAAGTTTGTAAATATAAATTTAATCTCAGTTTTACTGTCATAACTTTTATCGTTTTTAATTAAAATAAGATTTTTTGATGTTTTTTGATGTAGAAGTTAATATTACACAAAAAAGTATTCCCAAGTTTTTTTAAAAAAACTAATAATTTTCGAGATATATAGGGTCAAACAAAAAGTTTGTAAATATAAATTTGATCTTAGTTTTTCTGTCATAACTTTTAAAGTTTTAAATTAAAATACGATTTTTTAATGTTTTTTGATGTAAAATTTAATTTTACATAAATAAGTATTCTTGAGTTTTTTCCAAAGAACTGATACTTTTCGAGATATACAGGGTCAAACAAAAAGTTTGTAAATATAAATTTAATCTCAGTTTTTCTGTCATAACTTTTATCGTTTTTAATTAAAATAAGATTTTTTGATGTTTTTTTATGTAGAATTAAATTTTACACAAAAAAGTATTCTTAAGTTTTTAAAACAACTAATACTTTTCGAGATATATAGGGTCAAACAAAAAGTTTGTAAATATAAATTTGATCTCAGTTTTTCTGTCATAACTTTTAACGATTTTAATTAAAATAAGATTTTTTAATTATTTTTTATGTAAAATTTAATTTTACATAAATAAGTATTCCTGAGTTTTTTCAAAAGAACTGATACCTTTCGAGATATACAGGGTCAAACAAAAAGTTTGTAAATATAAATTTAATCTTAGTTTTTCTGTCATAACTTTTAACGTTTTTAATTAAAATAAGATTTTTTGATGTTTTTTTATGTAGAATTAAATTTTACACAAAAAAGTATTCTTAAGTTTTTAAAAAAACTAATACTTTTCGAGATATATAGGGTCAAACAAAAAGTTTGTAAATATAAATTTGATCTCAGTTTTTCTGTCATAACTTTTAACGATTTTAATTAAAATAAGATTTTTTAATTTTTTTTATGTAAAATTTAATTTTACATAAATAAGTATTCTTGAGTTTTTTCAAAAGAACTGATACTTTTCGAGATATACAGGGTCAAACAAAAAGTTTGTAAATATAAATTTAATCTTAGTTTTTCTGTCATAACTTTTAACGTTTTTAATTAAAATAAGGTTTTTTGATGTAGAATTTAATATTACACAAAAAAGTATTCCTGAGTTTTTTTAAAAAAACTAATACTTTTCGAGATATATAGGGTCAAACAAAAAGTTTGTAAATATAAATTTGATCACAGTTTTTCTGTCATAACTTTTAAACTTTTTAATTAAACTAAGATTTTTTGGGATTTTTTAATGTAAAATTTAATTTTACATAAAAAAGTATTCTTGAGTTTTTTCAAAAAATCTAATACTTCTCGAGATATACAGGGTCAAACAAAAAGTTTGTAAATATAAATTTATTCTTAGTTTTTCTGTCATAACTTTTAACGTTTTCAATTAAAATAAGATTTTTTGATGTTTTTTGATGTAGAATTTAATACTACACAAAAAAGTATTCTTAAGTTTTTTCAAAAAAACTAATAATTTTCGAGATACATAGGGTCAAACAAAAAGTTTGTAAATATAAATTTGATCTTAGTTTTTCTGTCATAACTCTTAAAGTTTTTAATTAAAATAACTTTTTTAACGTTTTTTGATGTAAAACATAATTTTACAGAAAAAAGTATTTTTGAGTTTTTTCAAAAAAACTGATACTTTTCGAGATATACAGGGTCAAACAAAAAGTTTGTAAATATAAATTTAATCTTAGTTTTTCTGTCATAACTTTTAACGTTTTAATTAAAATAAGATTTTTTGATTTTTTTTGATGTAGAATTTAATATTACACAAAAAAGTGTTTTAAAGTTTTTTTAAAAAAACTAATACTTTTCGAGATATATAGGGTCAAACAAAAAGTTTGTAAATATAAATTTGATCTCAGTTTTTCTGTCATAACTTTTAAAATTTTTAATTAAAATAAGATTTTTTGGGGTTTTTTTATGTAAAATTTAATTTTACATAAAAAAGTATTCCTAAATTTTAAAAAAAAAAAACTGATACTTTTTGAGATATATAGGGTCAAACAAAAAGTTAGTAAATATAAATTTAATCTCAGTTTTACTGTCATAACTTTTAACGTTTTTAATTAAAATAAGATTTTTTGATGTTTTTTGATGTAGAATTTAATATTACACAAAAAAGTATTCCTAAGTTTTTTTAAAAAAACTAATAATTTTCGAGATATATAGGGTCAAACAAAAAGTTTGTAAAAATAAATTTAATCTCAGTTTTTCTGTCATAACTTTTAGAATTAAATTTTACACAAAAAAGTATTCTTAAGTTTTTAAAAGAACTAATACTTTTCGAGATATATAGGGTCAAACAAAAAGTTTGTAAATATAAATTTGATCTCAGTTTTTCTGACATAACTTTTAACGATTTTAATTAAAATAAGATTTTTTAATGTTTTTTGATGTAAAATTTAATTTTACATAAAAAAGTATTTTTGAGTTTTTTTAAAAAAACTAATACTTTTCGAGATATATAGAGTCAAACAAAAAGTTTGTAAATATAAATTTAATCTCAGTTTTACTGTCATACCTTTTATCGTTTTTAATTAAAATAAGATTTTTTGATGTTTTTTGATGTAGAAGTTAATATTACACAAAAAAGTATTCTCAAGTTTTTTTAAAAAAACTAATAATTTTCGAGATATATAGGGTCAAACAAAAAGTTTGTAAATATAAATTTGATCTTAGTTTTTCTGTCATAACTTTTAAAGTTTTTAATTAAAATACGATTTTTTAATGTTTTTTGATGTAAAATTTAATTTTACATAAATAAGTATTCTTGAGTTTTTTCCAAAGAACTGATACTTTTCAAAATATACAGGGTCAAACAAAAAGTTTGTAAATATAAATTTAATCTCAGTTTTTCTGTCATAACTTTTATCGTTTTTAATTAAAATAAGATTTTTTGATGTTTTTTTATGTAGAATTAAATTTTACACAAAAAAGTATTCTTAAGTTTTTAAAAAAACTAATACTTTTCGAGATATATAGGGTCAAACAAAAAGTTTGTAAATATAAATTTGATCTCAGTTTTTCTGTCATAACTTTTAACGATTTTAATTAAAATAAGATTTTTTAATTATTTTTTATGTAAAATTTAATTTTACATAAATAAGTATTCCTGAGTTTTTTCAAAAGAACTGATACCTTTCGAGATATACAGGGTCAAACAAAAAGTTTGTAAATATAAATTTAATCTCAGTTTTTCTGTCATAACTTTTATCGTTTTTAATTAAAATAAGATTTTTTGATGTTTTTTGATGTAGAATTTAATATTACACAAAAAAGTATTCCTAAGTTTTTTTAAAAAAACTAATAATTTTCGAGATATATAGGGTCAAACAAAAAGTTTGTAAATATAAATTTAATCTCAGTTTTTCTGTCATAACTTTTATCGTTTTTAATTAAAATAAGATTTTTTGATGTTTTTTATGTAGAATTAAATTTTACACAAAAAAGTATTCTTAAGTTTTTAAAAAAACTAATACTTTTCGAGATATATAGGGTCAAACAAAAAGTTTGTAAATATAAATTTGATCTCAGTTTTTCTGTCATAACTTTTAACGATTTTAATTAAAATAAGATTTTTTAATGTTTTTTGATGTAAAATTTAATTTTACATAAAAAAGTACTTTTGAGTTTTTTTAAAAAAACTAATACTTTTCGAGATATATAGGGTCAAACAAAAAGTTTGTAAATATAAATTTAATCTCAGTTTTACTGTCATAACTTTTATCGTTTTTAATTAAAATAAGATTTTTTAATGTTTTTTGATGTAGAAGTTAATATTACACAAAAAAGTATTCTCAAGTTTTTTTAAAAAAACTAATAATTTTCGAGATATATAGGGTCAAACAAAAAGTTTGTAAATATAAATTTGACCTTAGTTTTTCTGTCATAACTTTTAAAGTTTTTAATTAAAATACGATTTTTTAATGTTTTTTGATGTAAAATTTAATTCTACATAAATAAGTATTCTTGAGTTTTTTCCAAAGAACTGATACTTTTCGAGATATACAGGGTCAAACAAAAAGTTTGTAAATATAAATTTAATCTCAGTTTTTCTGTCATAACTTTTAACGTTTTCAATTAAAATAAGATTTTTTGATGTTTTTTGATGTAGAATTTAATATTACACAAAAAAGTATTCCTAAGTTTTTTTAAAAAAACTAATACTTTTCGAGATATATAGGGTCAAACAAAAAGTTTGTAAATATAAATTTGATCACAGTTTTTCTGTCATAACTTTTAAACTTTTTAATTAAACTAAGATTTTTTGGGATTTTTTAATGTAAAATTTAATTTTACATAAAAAAGTATTCTTGAGTTTTTTCAAAAAAACTGATACTTCTCGAGATATACAGGGTCAAACAAAAAGTTTGTAAATATAAATTTATTCTTAGTTTTTCTGTCATAACTTTTAACGTTTTCAATTAAAATAAGATTTTTTGATGTTTTTTGATGTAGAATTTAATATTACACAAAAAAGTATTCCTAAGTTTTTTTAAAAAAACTAATACTTTTCGAGATATATAGGGTCAAACAAAAAGTTTGTAAATATAAATTTGATCTTAGTTTTTCTGTCATAACTTTTAATGTTTTTAATTAAAATCAGATTTTTTAATGTTTTTTAATGAAGAATTTAATATTACACAAAAAAGTATTCCTAAGTTTTTTAAAAAAAACTAATACTTTTCGAGATATATAGGGTCAAACAAAAAGTTTGTAAATATAAATTTGATCTTAGTTTTTCTGTCATAACTTTTAAAGTTTTTAATTAAAATGAGATTTTTTAATGTTTTTTGATGTAAAATTTAATTTTACATAAATAAGTATTCCTGAGTTTTTTCAAAAGAACTGATACTTTTCGAGATATACAGGGTCAAACAAAATGTTTGTAAATATAAATTTAATCTCAGTTTTTCTGTCATTACTTTTAACGTTTTTAATTAAAATAAGATTTTTTGATGTAGAATTTAATATCACACAAAAAAGTATTCTTGAGTTTTTTTAAAAAAACTAATACTTTTCGAGATATATAGGGTCAAACAAAAAGTTTGTAAATATAAATTTGATCTCAGTTTTTCTGTCATAACTTTTAAAGTTTTTTATTAAAATCAGAATTTTTGGGGTTTTTTAATGTAAAATTTAATTTTACATAAAAAAGTATTCCTAAGTTTTTTCAAAAAAACTGATACTTTTCGTGATATATAGGGTCAAACAAAAAGTTTGTAAATATAAATTTATTCTCAGTTTTTCTGTCATAACTTTTAATTTTTTTAATTAAATTAAGATTTGTTAATGTTTTTTGATGTAGAATTTAATTTTACACAAAAAAGTATTTCTAAGTTTTTTCAAAAAAAAATAATAATTTTCGAGATATATAGGGTCAAACAAAAAGTTTGTAAATATAAATTTTATCTAAGTTTTTCTGTCATAACTTTTAAGTTTTTAATTAAAATTAGGTTTTTTAACGTTTTTTGATGTAAAATTTAATTTTACATAAATAAGTATTCCTGAGTTTTTTCAAAAGAACTGATACTTTTCGAGATATACAGGGTCAAACAAAAAGTTTGTAAATATAAATTCTCAGTTTTTCTGTCATAACTTTTAACGTTTTTAATTAAAATAAGATTTTTTGATGTAGAATTTAATATTACACAAAAAGTACTTCTAAGTTTTTTCAAAAAAACTAATAATTTTCGAGATATATAGGGTCAAACAAAAAGTTTGTAAATATAAATTTGATCTAAGTTTTTCTGTCATAACTTTTAAAGTTATTAATTAAAATGAGATTTTTTAATGTTTTTTGATGTAAAATTTAATTTTACATAAATAAGTATTCCTGAGTTTTTTCAAAAGAACTGATACTTTTTGAGATATACAGGGTCAAACAAAAAGTTTGTAAATATAAATTTAATCTCAGTTTTTCTGTCATAACTTTTAATGTTTTTAATTAAAATCAGATTTTTTAATGTTTTTTGATGAAGAATTTAATATTACACAAAAAAGTATTCCTAAGTTTTTTTAAAAAAACTAATACTTTTCGAGATATATAGGGTCAAACAAAAAGTTTGTAAATATAAATTTGATCTTAGTTTTTCTGTCATAACTTTTAAAATTTTTAATTAAAATGAGATTTTTTAATGTTTTTTGATGTAAAATTTAATTTTACATAAATAAGTATTCGTGAGTTTTTTCAAAAGAACTGATACTTTTCGAGATATACAGGGTCAAACAAAAAGTTTGTAAATATAAATTTAATCTCAGTTTTGCTGTCATTACTTTTAACGTTTTTAATTAAAATAAGATTTTTTGATGTAGAATTTAATATCACACAAAAAAGTATACCTAAGTTTTTTTAAAAAAACTAATACTTTTTGAGATATATAGGGTCAAACAAAAAGTTTGTAAATATAAATTTGATCTCAGTTTTTCTGTCATTACTTTTAACGTTTTTAATTAAAATAAGATTTTTTGATGTAGAATTTAATATTACACAAAAAAGTATTCTTGAGTTTTTTTAAAAAAACTAATACTTTTCGAGATATATAGGGTCAAACAAAAAGTTTGTAAATATTAATTTGATCTCAGTTTTTCTGTCATAACTTTTAAAGTTTTTTATTAAAATCAGAATTTTTGGGGTTTTTTAATGTAAAATTTAATTTTACATAAAAAAGTATTCTTGAGTTTTTTCAAAAAAACTGATACTTTTCGAGATATATAGGGTCAAACAAAAAGTTTGTAAATATAAATTTAATCTCAGTTTTTCTGTCATTACTTTTAACGTTTTTAATTAAAATAAGATTTTTTGATGTAGAATTTAATATCACACAAAAAAGTATTCCTAAGTTTTTTTAAAAAAACTAATACTTTTTGAGATATATAGGGTCAAACAAAAAGTTTGTAAATATAAATTTGATCTCAGTTTTTCTGTCATAACTTTTAAAGTTTTTTATTAAAATCAGAATTTTTGGGGTTTTTTAATGTAAAATTTAATTTTACATAAAAAAGTATTCTTGAGTTTTTTCAAAAAAACTGATACTTTTCGAGATATATAGGGTCAAACAAAAAGTTTGTAAATGTAAATTTAATCTCAGTTTTTCTGTCATAACTTTTAATGTTTTTAATTAAAATCAGATTTTTTAATGTTTTTTTATGTAGAATTTAATATTACACAAAAAAGTATTCCTAAGTTTTTTTAAAAAAACTAATACTTTTCGAGATATATAGGGTCAAACAAAAAGTTTGTAAATATAAATTTGATCTTAGTTTTTCTGTCATAACTTTTAAAGTTTTTAATTAAAATGAGATTTTTTAATGTTTTTTAATGTAAAATTTAATTTTACATAAGTAAGTATTCCTGAGTTTTTTCAAAAGAACTGATACTTTTCGAGATATACAGGGTCAAACAAAAAGTTTGTAAATATAAATTTAATCTCAGTTTTTCTGTCATTACTTTTAACGTTTTTAATTAAAATCAGATTTTTTAATGTTTTTTGATGTAGAATTTAATATTACACAAAAAAGTATTCCTAAGTTTTTTTAAAAAAACTAATACTTTTCGAGATATATAGGGTCAAACAAAAAGTTTGTAAATATAAATTTGATCTTAGTTTTTCTGTCATAACTTTTAAAGTTTTTAATTAAAATGAGATTTTTTAATGTTTTGTGATGTAAAATTTAATTTTACATAAATAAGTATTCCTGAGTTTTTTCAAAAGAACTGATACTTTTCGAGATATACAGGGTCAAACAAAAAGTTTGTAAATATAAATTTGATCTTAGTTTTTCTGTCATAACTTTTAAAGTTTTTAATTAAAATGAGATTTTTTAATGTTTTTTGATGTAAAATTTAATTTTACATAAATAAGTATTCCTGAGTTTTTTCAAAAGAACTGATACTTTTCGAGATATACAGGGTCAAACAAAAAGTTTGTAAATATAAATTTAATCTCAGTTTTTCTGTCATTACTTTTAACGTTTTTAATTAAAATAAGATTTTTTGATGTAGAATTTAATATTACACAAAAAAGTATTCTTGAGTTTTTTTAAAAAACTAATACTTTTCGAGATATATAGGGTCAAACAAAAAGTTTGTAAATATTAATTTGATCTCAGTTTTTCTGTCATAACTTTTAAAGTTTTTTATTAAAATCAGAATTTTTGGGGTTTTTTAATGTAAAATTTAATTTTACATAAAAAAGTATTCTTAAGTTTTTTCAAAAAAACTGATACTTTTCGAGATATATAGGGTCAAACAAAAAGTTTGTAAATATAAATTTAATCTCAGTTTTTCTGTCATTACTTTTAATTTTTTTAATTAAAATAAGATTTTTTAATTTTTTTTCATGTAGAATTTAATTTTACACAAAAAAGTATTTTTAAGTTTTTTCAAAAAAACTAATAATTTTCGAGATATATAGGGTCAAACAAAAAGTTTGTAAATATAAATTTTATCTAAGTTTTTCTGTCATAACTTTTAAAGTTTTTAATTAAAATGAGGTTTTTCAACGTTTTTTGATGTAAAATTTAATTTTACATAAAAAAGTATTCTTGAGTTTTTTCAAAAAAACTGATACTTTTCGAGATATACAGGGTCAAACAAAAAGTTTGTAAATATAAATTCTCAGTTTTTCTGTCATAACTTTTAACGTTTTTAATTAAAATAAGATTTTTTGATGAAGAATTTAATATTACACAAAAAAGTATTTCTAAGTTTTTTCAAAAAAACTAATAATTTTCGAGATATATAGGGTCAAACAAAAAGTTTGTAAATATAAATTTGATCTAAGTTTTTCTGTCATAACTTTTAAAGTTATTAATTAAAATGAGATTTTTTAATGTTTTTTGATGTAAAATTTAATTTTACATAAATAAGTATTTCTGAGTTTTTTCAAAAGAACTGATACTTTTTGAGATATACAGGGTCAAACAAAAAGTTTGTAAATATAAATTTAATCTCAGTTTTTCTGTCATTACTTTTAACGTTTTTAATTAAAATAAGATTTTTTGATGTAGAATTTAATATTACACAAAAAAGTATTCCTGAGTTTTTTTCAAAAAACGAATACTTTTCGAGATATATAGGGTCAAACAAAAAGTTTGTAAATATAAATTTGATCTCAGTTTTTCTGTCATAACTTTTAAAGTTTTCATTAAAATCAGAATTTTTGGGGTTTTTTAATGTAAAATTTAATTTTACATAAAAAAGTATTCTTGAGTTTTTTCAAAAAAACTGATACTTTTCGAGATATATAGGGTCAAACAAAAAGTTTGTAAATATAAATTTAATCTCAGTTTTTCTGTCATAACTTTTAATGTTTTTAATTAAAATCAGATTTTTTAATGTTTTTTGATGTAGAATTTAATATTACACAAAAAAGTATTCTTAAGTTTTTTTAAAAAAACTAATACTTTTCGAGATATATAGGGTCAAACAAAAAGTTTGTAAATATAAATTTGATCTTAGTTTTTCTGTCATAACTTTTAAAGTTTTTAATTAAAATGAGATTTTTTAATGTTTTTTGATGTAAAATTTAATTTTACATAAATAAGTATTCATGAGTTTTTTCAAAAGAACTGATACTTTTCGAGATATATAGGGTCAAACAAAAAGTTTGTAAATATAAATTTGATCTAAGTTTTTCTGTCATAACTTTTAAAGTTTTTAATTAAAATGAGGTTTTTTAACGTTTTTTTATGTAAAATTTAATTTTACATAAATAAGTATTCCTGAGTTTTTTCAAAAGAACTGATACTTTTCGAGATATACAGGGTCAAACAAAAAGTTTGTAAATATAAATTCTCAGTTTTTCTGTCATAACTTTTAACGTTTTTAATTAAAATAAGATTTTTTGATGTAGAATTTAATATTACACAAAAAAGTATTTCTATGTTTTTTCAAAAAAACTAATAATTTTCGAGATATATAGGGTCAAACAAAAAGTTTGTAACTATAAATTTGATCTAAGTTTTTCTGTCATAACTTTTAAAGTTATTAATTAAATGAGATTTTTTAATGTTTTTTATGTAAAATTTAATTTTACATAAATAAGTATTCCTGAGTTTTTTCAAAAGAACTGATACTTTTTGAGATATACAGGGTCAAACAAAAAGTTTGTAAATATAAATTTAATCTCAGTTTTTCTGTCATAACTTTTAATGTTTTAGATTAAAATCAGATTTTTTAATGTTTTTTGATGAAGAATTTAATATTACACAAAAAAGTATTCCTAAGTTTTTTTAAAAAAACTAATACTTTTCGAGATATATAGGGTCAAACAAAAAGTTTGTAAATATAAATTTGATCTTAGTTTTTCTGTCATAACTTTTAAAGTTTTTAATTAAAATGAGATTTTTTAATGTTTTTTGATGTAAAATTTAATTTTACATAAATAAGTATTCGTGAGTTTTTTCAAAAGAACTGATACTTTTCGAGATATACAGGGTCAAACAAAAAGTTTGTAAATATAAATTTAGTCTCAGTTTTTCTGTTATTACTTTTAACGTTTTTAATTAAAATAAGATTTTTTAATGTAGAATTTAATATCACACAAAAAAGTGTTTTTGAGTTTTTTTAAAAAAACTAATACTTTTCGAGATATATAGGGTCAAACAAAAAGTTTGTAAATATAAATTTGATCTCAGTTTTTCTGTCATAACTTTTAAAGTTTTTTATTAAAATCAGAATTTTTGGGGTTTTTTAATGTAAAATTTCATTTTACATAAAAAAGTATTCTTGAGTTTTTTCAAAAAAACTGATACTTTTCGAGATATATAGGGTCAAACAAAAAGTTTGTAAATATAAATTTAATCTCAGTTTTTCTGTCATAACTTTTAATGTTTTTAATTAAAATCAGATTTTTTAATGTTTTTGATGTAGAATTTAATATTACACAAAAAAGTATTTCTAAGTTTTTTTAAAAAAACTAATACTTTTCGAGATATATAGGGTCAAACAAAAAGTTTGTAAATATAAATTTGATCTTAGTTTTTCTGTCATAACTTTTAAAGTTTTTAATTAAAATGAGATTTTTTAATGTTTTTTGATGTAAAATTTAATTTTACATAAGTAAGTATTCCTGAGTTTTTTCAAAAGAACTGATACTTTTCGAGATATACAGGGTCAAACAAAAAGTTTGTAAATATAAATTTAATCTCAGTTTTTCTGTCATTACTTTTAACGTTTTTAATTAAAATAAGATTTTTTGATGTAGAATTTAATATTACACAAAAAAGTATTCCTGAGTTTTTTTAAAAAAACTAATACTTTTCGAGATATATAGGGTCAAACAAAAAGTTTGTAAATATAAATTTGATCTCAGTTTTTCTGTCATAACTTTTAAAGTGTTTTATTAAAATCAGAATTTTTAGGGTTTTTTAATGTAAAATTTAATTTTACATAAAAAAGTATTCTTGAGTTTTTTCAAAAAAACTATTACTTTTCGAGATATATAGGGTCAAACAAAAAGTTTGTAAATATAAATTTAATCTCAGTTTTTCTGTCATAACTTTTAATGTTTTTAATTAAAATCAGATTTTTTAATGTTTTTTGATGTAGAATTTAATATTACACAAAAAAGTATTCTTAAGTTTTTTAAAAAAAACTAATACTTTTCGAGATATATAGGGTCAAACAAAAAGTTTGTAAATATAAATTTGATCTTAGTTTTTCTGTCATAACTTTTAAAGTTTTTAATTAAAATGAGATTATTTAATGTTTTTTGATGTAAAATTTAATTTTACATAAATAAGTATTCCTGAGTTTTTTCAAAAGAACTGATACTTTTCGAGATATACAGGGTCAAACAAAAAGTTTGTAAATATAAATTCTCAGTTTTTCTGTCATAACTTTTAACGTTTTTAATTAAAATAAGATTTTTTGATGTAGAATTTAATATTACACAAAAAAGTATTTCTATGTTTTTTCAAAAAAACTAATAATTTTCGAGATATATAGGGTCAAACAAAAAGTTTGTAAATATAAATTTGATCTCAGTTTTTCTGTCATAACTTTTAATGTTTTAGATTAAAATCAGATTTTTTAATGTTTTTTGATGAAGAATTTAATATTACACAAAAAAGTATTCCTAAGTTTTTTTAAAAAAACTAATACTTTTCGAGATATATAGGGTCAAACAAAAAGTTTGTAAATATAAATTTGATCTTAGTTTTTCTGTCATAACTTTTAAAGTTTTTAATTAAAATGAGATTTTTTAATGTTTTTGATGTAAAATTTAATTTTACATAAATAAGTATTCGTGAGTTTTTTCAAAAGAACTGATACTTTTCGAGATATACAGGGTCAAACAAAAAGTTTGTAAATATAAATTTAATCTCAGTTTTTCTGTTATTACTTTTAACGTTTTTAATTAAAATAAGATTTTTTAATGTAGAATTTAATATCACACAAAAAAGTATTTTTGAGTTTTTTTAAAAAAACTAATACTTTTCGAGATATATAGGGTCAAACAAAAAGTTTGTAAATATAAATTTGATCTCAGTTTTTCTGTCATAACTTTTAAAGTTTTTTATTAAAATCAGAATTTTTGGGGTTTTTTAATGTAAAATTTCATTTTACATAAAAAAGTATTCTTGAGTTTTTTCAAAAAAACTGATACTTTTCGAGATATATAGGGTCAAACAAAAAGTTTGTAAATATAAATTTAATCTCAGTTTTTCTGTCATAACTTTTAATGTTTTTAATTAAAATCAGATTTTTTAATGTTTTTTGATGTAGAATTTAATATTACACAAAAAAGTATTCCTAAGTTTTTTTAAAAAAACTAATACTTTTCGAGATATATAGGGTCAAACAAAAAGTTTGTAAATATAAATTTGATCTTAGTTTTTCTGTCATAACTTTTAAAGTTTTTAATTAAAATGAGATTTTTTAATGTTTTTTGATGTAAAATTTAATTTTACATAAGTAAGTATTCCTGAGTTTTTTCAAAAGAACTGATACTTTTCGAGATATACAGGGTCAAACAAAAAGTTTGTAAATATAAATTTAATCTCAGTTTTTCTGTCATTACTTTTAACGTTTTTAATTAAAATATGATTTTTTGATGTAGAATTTAATATTACACAAAAAAGTATTCTTGAGTTTTTTTAAAAAAACTAATACTTTTCGAGATATATAGGGTCAAACAAAAAGTTTGTAAATATAAATTTGATCTCAGTTTTTCTGTCATAACTTTTAAAGTGTTTTATTAAAATCAGAATTTTTAGGGTTTTTTAATGTAAAATTTAATTTTACATAAAAAAGTATTCTTGAGTTTTTTCAAAAAAACTATTACTTTTCGAGATATATAGGGTCAAACAAAAAGTTTGTAAATATAAATTTAATCTCAGTTTTTCTGTCATAACTTTTAATGTTTATAATTAAAATCAGATTTTTTAATGTTTTTTGATGTAGAATTTAATATTACACAAAAAAGTATTCCTAAGTTTTTTAAAAAAAACTAATACTTTTCGAGATATATAGGGTCAAACAAAAAGTTTGTAAATATAAATTTGATCTTAGTTTTTCTGTCATAACTTTTAAAGTTTTTAATTAAAATGAGATTATTTAATGTTTTTTGATGTAAAATTTAATTTTACATAAATAAGTATTCCTGAGTTTTTTCAAAACAACTGATACTTTTCGAGATATACAGGGTCAAACAAAAAGTTTGTAAATATAAATTTAATCTCAGTTTTGCTGTCATTACTTTTAACGTTTTTAATTAAAATAAGATTTTTTGATGTAGAATTTAATATCACACAAAAAAGTATTCCTAAGTTTTTTTAAAAAAACTAATACTTTTTGAGATATATAGGGTCAAACAAAAAGTTTGTAAATATAAATTTGATCTCAGTTTTTTTGTCATAACTTTTAAAGTTTTTTATTAAAATCAGAATTTTTGGGGTTTTTTAATGTAAAATTTAATTTTACATAAAAAAGTATTCCTGAGTTTTTTCAAAAAAACTGATACTTTTCGAGATATATAGGGTCAAACAAAAAGTTTGTAAATATAAATTTAATCTCAGTTTTTCTGTCAAAACTTTTAATGTTTTTAATTAAAATCAGATTTTTTAATGTTTTTTGATGTAGAATTTAATATTACACAAAAAAGTATTCCTAAGTTTTTTTAAAAAAACTAATACTATTCGAGATATATAGGGTCAAACAAAAAGTTTGTAAATATAAATTTGATCTTAGTTTTTCTGTCATAACTTTTAAAGTTTTTAATTAAAATGAGATTTTTTAATGTTTTTTGATGTAAAATTTAATTTTACATAAGTAAGTATTCCTGAGTTTTTTCAAAAGAACTGATACTTTTCGAGATATACAGGGTCAAACAAAAAGTTTGTAAATATAAATTTAATCTCAGTTTTTCTGTCATTACTTTTAACGTTTTTAATTAAAATCAGATTTTTTAATGTTTTTTGATGTAGAATTTAATATTACACAAAAAAGTATTCCTAAGTTTTTTTAAAAAAACTAATACTTTTCGAGATATATAGGGTCAAACAAAAAGTTTGTAAATATAAATTTGATCTTAGTTTTTCTGTCATAACTTTTAAAGTTTTTAATTAAAATGAGATTTTTTAATGTTTTGTGATGTAAAATTTAATTTTACATAAATAAGTATTCCTGAGTTTTTTCAAAAGAACTGATACTTTTCGAGATATACAGGGTCAAACAAAAAGTTTGTAAATATAAATTTGATCTTAGTTTTTCTGTCATAACTTTTAAAGTTTTTAATTAAAATGAGATTTTTTACTGTTTTTTAATGTAAAATTTAATTTTACATAAATAAGTATTCCTGAGTTTTTTCAAAAGAACTGATACTTTTCGAGATATACAGGGTCAAACAAAAAGTTTGTAAATATAAATTTAATCTCAGTTTTTCTGTCATTACTTTTAACGTTTTTAATTAAAATAAGATTTTTTGATGTAGAATTTAATATTACACAAAAAAGTATTCTTGAGTTTTTTTAAAAAAACTAATACTTTTCGAGATATATAGGGTCAAACAAAAAGTTTGTAAATATAAATTTGATCTCAGTTTTTCTGTCATAACTTTTAAAGTTTTTTATTAAAATCAGAATTTTTGGGGTTTTTGAATGTAAAATTTAATTTTACATAAAAAAGTATTCTTGAGTTTTTTCAAAAAAACTGATACTTTTCGAGATATATAGGGTCAAACAAAAAGTTTGTAAATATAAATTTAATCTCAGTTTTTCTGTCATTACTTTTAATTTTTTTAATTAAAATAAGATTTTTTAATTTTTTTTCATGTAGAATTTAATTTTACACAAAAAAGTATTTTTAAGTTTTTTCAAAAAAACTAATAATTTTCGAGATATATAGGGTCAAACAAAAAGTTTGTAAATATAAATTTTATCTAAGTTTTTCTGTCATAACTTTTAAAGTTTTTAATTAAAATGAGGTTTTTTAACGTTTTTTGATGTAAAATTTAATTTTACATAAAAAAGTATTCTTGAGTTTTTTCAAAAAAACTGATACTTTTCGAGATATACAGGGTCAAACAAAAAGTTTGTAAATATAAATTCTCAGTTTTTCTGTCATAACTTTTAACGTTTTTAATTAAAATAAGATTTTTTGATGAAGAATTTAATATTACACAAAAAAGTATTTCTAAGTTTTTTCAAAAAAACTAATAATTTTCGAGATATATAGGGTCAAACAAAAAGTTTGTAAATATAAATTTGATCTAAGTTTTTCTGTCATAACTTTTAAAGTTATTAATTAAAATGAGATTTTTTAATGTTTTTTGATGTAAAATTTAATTTTACATAAATAAGTTTTTCTGAGTTTTTTCAAAAGAACTGATACTTTTTGAGATATACAGGGTCAAACAAAAAGTTTGTAAATATAAATTTAATCTCAGTTTTTCTGTCATTACTTTTAACGTTTTTAATTAAAATAAGATTTTTTGATGTAGAATTTAATACTACACAAAAAAGTATTCTTGAGTTTTTTTCAAAAAACTAATACTTTTCGAGATATATAGGGTCAAACAAAAAGTTTGTAAATATAAATTTGATCTCAGTTTTTCTGTCATAACTTTTAAAGTTTTCATTAAAATCAGAATTTTTTGGGTTTTTTAATGTAAAATTTAATTTTACATAAAAAAGTATTCTTGAGTTTTTTCAAAAAAACTGATACTTTTCGAGATATATAGGGTCAAACAAAAAGTTTGTAAATATAAATTTAATCTCAGTTTTTCTGTCATAACTTTTAATGTTTTTAATTTAAATCAGATTTTTTGATGTAGAATTAAATTTTACACAAAAAAGTATTCTTAAGTTTTTAAAAAAACTAATACTTTTCGAGATATATAGGGTCAAACAAAAAGTTTGTAAATATAAATTTGATCTCAGTTTTTCTGTCATAACTTTTAACGATTTTAATTAAAATAAGATTTTTTAATGTTTTTTGATGTAAAATTTAATTTTACACAAAAAAGTATTCTTAAGTTTTTTTAAAAAAACTAATACTTTTCGAGATATATAGGGTCAAACAAAAAGTTTGTAAATATAAATTTGATCTTAGTTTTTCTCTCATAACTTTTAAAGTTTTTAATTAAAATGAGATTTTTTAATGTTTTTTGATGTAAAATTTAATTTTACATAAGTAAGTATTCCTGAGTTTTTTCAAAAGAACTGATACTTTTCGAGATATACAGGGTCAAACAAAAAGTTTGTAAATATAAATTTAATCTCAGTTTTTCTGTCATAACTTTTAATGTTTTTAATTTAAATCAGATTTTTTAATGTTTTTTGATGTAGAATTTAATATTACACAAAAAAGTATTCTTGAGTTTTTTTAAAGAAACTAATACTTTTCGAGATATATAGGGTCAAACAAAAAGTTTGTAAATATAAATTTGATCTCAGTTTTTCTGTCATAACTTTTAAAGTTTTTTATTAAAATCAGAATTTTTGGGGTTTTTTAATGTAAAATTTAATTTTACATAAAAAAGTATTCTTAAGTTTTTTCAAAAAAACTGATACTTTTCGAGATATATAGGGTCAAACAAAAAGTTTGTAAATATAAATTTAATCTCAGTTTTTCTGTCATAACTTTTAATGTTTTTAATTAAAATCAGATTTTTTAATGTTTTTTGATGTAGAATTTAATATTACACAAAAAAGTATTCCTAAGTTTTTTTAAAAAAACTAATACTTTTCGAGATATATAGGGTCAAACAAAAAGTTTGTAAATATAAATTTGATCTTAGTTTTTCTGTCATAACTTTTAAAGTTTTTAATTAAAATGAGATTTTTGAATGCTTTTTGATGTAAAATTTAATTTTACATAAATAAGTATTCCTGAGTTTTTTCAAAAGAATTGATACTTTTCGAGATATACAGGGTCAAACAAAAAGTTTGTAAATATAAATTTAATCTCAGTTTTTCTGTCATTACTTTTAACGTTTTTAATTAAAATAAGATTTTTTGATGTAGAATTTAATATCACACAAAAAAGTATTCCTGAGTTTTTTTAAAAAAACTAATACTTTTCGAGATATATAGGGTCAAACAAAAAGTTTGTAAATATAAATTTGATCTCAGTTTTTCTGTCATAACTTTTAAAGGTTTTTATTAAAATCAGAATTTTTGGGGTTTTTTAATGTAAAATTTAATTTTACATAAAAAAGTATTCTTAAGTTTTTTCAAAAAAACTGATACTTTTCGAGATATATA
This sequence comes from Altica lythri, assembly GCA_964028335.1. Classification (NCBI taxonomy): domain Eukaryota; kingdom Metazoa; phylum Arthropoda; class Insecta; order Coleoptera; family Chrysomelidae; genus Altica; species Altica lythri. The sequence goes on along the minus strand of CAXIIO010000226.1, from coordinate 772,414 downwards.
GGGTCAAACAAAAAGTTTGTAAATATAAATTTATTCTCAGTTTTTCTGTCATAACTTTTAATTTTTTTAATTAAATTAAGATTTGTTAATGTTTTTTGATGTAGAATTTAATTTTACACAAAAAAGTATTTTTAAGTTTTTTAAAAAAAAATAATAGTTTTCGAGATATATAGGGTCAAACAAAAAGTTTGTAAATATAAATTTTATCTAAGTTTTTCTGTCATAACTTTTAAAGTTTTTAATTAAAATTAGGTTTTTTAACGTTTTTTGATGTAAAATTTAATTTTACATAAATAAGTATTCCTGAGTTTTTTCAAAAGAACTGATACTTTTCGAGATATACAGGGTCAAACAAAAAGTTTGTAAATATAAATTCTCAGTTTTTCTGTCATAACTTTTAACGTTTTTAATTAAAATAAGATTTTTTGATGTAGAATTTAATATTACACAAAAAAATGTTTCTAAGTTTTTTCAAAAAAACTAATAATTTTCGAGATATATAGGGTCAAACAAAAAGTTTGTAAATATAAATTTGATCTAAGTTTTTCTGTCATAACTTTTAAAGTTATTAATTAAAATGAGATTTTTTAATGTTTTTTGATGTAAAATTTAATTTTACATAAATAAGTATTCCTGAGTTTTTTCAAAAGAACTGATACTTTTTGAGATATACAGGGTCAAACAAAAAGTTTGTAAATATAAATTTAATCTCAGTTTTTCTGTCATTACTTTTAATTTTTTTAATTAAAATAAGATTTTTTAATTTTTTTTCATGTAGAATTTAATTTTACACAAAAAAGTATTTTTAAGTTTTTTCAAAAAAACTAATAATTTTCGAGATATATAGGGTCAAACAAAAAGTTTGTAAATATAAATTTTATCTAAGTTTTTCTGTCATAACTTTTAAAGTTTTTAATTAAAATGAGGTTTTTTAACGTTTTTTGATGTAAAATTTAATTTTACATAAAAAAGTATTCTTGAGTTTTTTCAAAAAAACTGATACTTTTCGAGATATACAGGGTCAAACAAAAAGTTTGTAAATATAAATTCTCAGTTTTTCTGTCATAACTTTTAACGTTTTTAATTAAAATAAGATTTTTTGATGAAGAATTTAATATTACACAAAAAAGTATTTCTAAGTTTTTTCAAAAAAACTAATAATTTTCGAGATATATAGGGTCAAACAAAAAGTTTGTAAATATAAATTTGATCTAAGTTTTTCTGTCATAACTTTTAAAGTTATTAATTAAAATGAGATTTTTTAATGTTTTTTGATGTAAAATTTAATTTTACATAAATAAGTTTTTCTGAGTTTTTTCAAAAGAACTGATACTTTTTGAGATATACAGGGTCAAACAAAAAGTTAGTAAATATAAATTTAATCTCAGTTTTTCTGTCATTACTTTTAACGTTTTTAATTAAAATAAGATTTTTTGATGTAGAATTTAATACTACACAAAAAAGTATTCTTGAGTTTTTTTCAAAAAACTAATACTTTTCGAGATATATAGGGTCAAACAAAAAGTTTGTAAATATAAATTTGATCTCAGTTTTTCTGTCATAACTTTTAAAGTTTTCATTAAAATCAGAATTTTTTGGGTTTTTTAATGTAAAATTTAATTTTACATAAAAAAGTATTCTTGAGTTTTTTCAAAAAAACTGATACTTTTCGAGATATATAGGGTCAAACAAAAAGTTTGTAAATATAAATTTAATCTCAGTTTTTCTGTCATAACTTTTAATGTTTTTAATTTAAATCAGATTTTTTAATGTTTTTTGATGTAGAATTTAATATTACACAAAAAAGTATTCTTAAGTTTTTTTAAAAAAACTAATACTTTTCGAGATATATAGGGTCAAACAAAAAGTTTGTAAATATAAATTTGATCTTAGTTTTTCTCTCATAACTTTTAAAGGTTTTAATTAAAATGAGATTTTTTAATGTTTTTTGATGTAAAATTTAATTTTACATAAGTAAGTATTCCTGAGTTTTTTCAAAAGAACTGATACTTTTCGAGATATACAGGGTCAAACAAAAAGTTTGTAAATATAAATTTAATCTCAGTTTTTCTGTCATAACTTTTAATGTTTTTAATTTAAATCAGATTTTTTAATGTTTTTTGATGTAGAATTTAATATTACACAAAAAAGTATTCTTGAGTTTTTTTAAAGAAACTAATACTTTTCGAGATATATAGGGTCAAACAAAAAGTTTGTAAATATAAATTTGATCTCAGTTTTTCTGTCATAACTTTTAAAGTTTTTTATTAAAATCAGAATTTTTGGGGTTTTTTAATGTAAAATTTAATTTTACATAAAAAAGTATTCTTAAGTTTTTTCAAAAAAACTGATACTTTTCGAGATATATAGGGTCAAACAAAAAGTTTGTAAATATAAATTTAATCTCAGTTTTTCTGTCATAACTTTTAATGTTTTTAATTAAAATCAGATTTTTTAATGTTTTTTGATGTAGAATTTAATATTACACAAAAAAGTATTCCTAAGTTTTTTTAAAAAAACTAATACTTTTCGAGATATATAGGGTCAAACAAAAAGTTTGTAAATATAAATTTGATCTTAGTTTTTCTGTCATAACTTTTAAAGTTTTTAATTAAAATGAGATTTTTTAATGCTTTTTGATGTAAAATTTCATTTTACATAAATAAGTATTCCTGAGTTTTTTCAAAAGAACTGATACTTTTCGAGATATACAGGGTCAAACAAAAAGTTTGTAAATATAAATTTAATCTCAGTTTTTCTGTCATTACTTTTAACGTTTTTAATTAAAATAAGATTTTTTGATGTAGAATTTAATATCACACAAAAAAGTATTCTTGAGTTTTTTTAAAAAAACTAATACTTTTCGAGATATATAGGGTCAAACAAAAAGTTTGTAAATATAAATTTGATCTCAGTTTTTCTGTCATAACTTTTAAAGGTTTTTATTAAAATCAGAATTTTTGGGGTTTTTTAATGTAAAATCTAATTTTACATAAAAAAGTATTCTTAAGTTTTTTCAAAAAAACTGATACTTTTCGAGATATATAGGGTCAAACAAAAAGTTTGTAAACATAAATTTATTCTCAGTTTTTCTGTCATAACTTTTAATTTTTTTAATTAAATTAAGATTTGTTAATGTTTTTTGATGTAGAATTTAATTTTACACAAAAAAGTATTTTTAAGTTTTTAAAAAAAAAATAATAGTTTTCGAGATATATAGGGTCAAACAAAAAGTTTGTAAATATAAATTTTATCTAAGTTTTTCTGTCATAACTTTTAAAGTTTTTAATTAAAATTAGGTTTTTTAACGTTTTTTGATGTAAAATTTAATTTTACATAAATAAGTATTTCTGAGTTTTTTCAAAAGAACTGGTACTTTTCGAGATATACAGGGTCAAACAAAAAGTTTGTAAATATAAATTCTCAGTTTTTCTGTCATAACTTTTAACGTTTTTAATTAAAATAAGATTTTTTGATGTAGAATTTAATATTACACAAAAAAATGTTTTTAAGTTTTTTCAAAAAAACTAATAATTTTCGAGATATATATGGTCAAACAAAAAGTTTGTAAATATAAATTTGATCTAAGTTTTTCTGTCATAACTTTTAAAGTTATTAATTAAAATGAGATTTTTTAATGTTTTTTTATGTAAAATTTAATTTTACATAAATAAGTATTCCTGAGTTTTTTCAAAAGAACTGATACTTTTTGAGATATACAGGGTCAAACAAAAAGTTTGTAAATATAAATTTAATCTCAGTTTTTCTGTCATTACTTTTAATTTTTTTAATTAAAATAAGATTTTTTAATTTTTTTTCATGTAGAATTTAATTTTACACAAAAAAGTATTTTTAAGTTTTTTCAAAAAAACTAATAATTTTCGAGATATATAGGGTCAAACAAAAAGTTTGTAAATATAAATTTTATCTAAGTTTTTCTGTCATAACTTTTAAAGTTTTTAATTAAAATGAGGTTTTTAAACGTTTTTTGATGTAAAATTTAATTTTACATAAAAAAGTATTCTTGAGTTTTTTCAAAAAAACTGATACTTTTCGAGATATACAGGGTCAAACAAAAAGTTTGTAAATATAAATTCTCAGTTTTTCTGTCATAACTTTTAACGTTTTTAATTAAAATAAGATTTTTTGATGAAGAATTTAATATTACACAAAAAAGTATTTCTAAGTTTTTTCAAAAAAACTAATAATTTTCGAGATATATAGGGTCAAACAAAAAGTTTGTAAATATAAATTTGATCTAAGTTTTTCTGTCATAACTTTTAAAGTTATTAATTAAAATGAGATTTTTTAATGTTTTTTGATGTAAAATTTAATTTTACATAAATAAGTTTTTTTGAGTTTTTTCAAAAGAACTGATACTTTTTGAGATATACAGGGTCAAACAAAAAGTTTGTAAATATAAATTTAATCTCAGTTTTTCTGTCATTACTTTTAACGTTTTTAATTAAAATAAGATTTTTTGATGTAGAATTTAATACTACACAAAAAAGTATTCTTGAGTTTTTTTCAAAAAACTAATACTTTTCGAGATATATAGGGTCAAACAAAAAGTTTGTAAATATAAATTTGATCTCAGTTTTTCTGTCATAACTTTTAAAGTTTTCATTAAAATCAGAATTTTTTGGGTTTTTTAATGTAAAATTTAATTTTACATAAAAAAGTATTCTTGAGTTTTTTCAAAAAAACTGATACTTTTCGAGATATATAGGGTCAAACAAAAAGTTTGTAAATATAAATTTAATCTCAGTTTTTCTGTCATAACTTTTAATGTTTTTAATTTAAATCAGATTTTTTAATGTTTTTTGATGTAGAATTTAATATTACACAAAAAAGTATTCTTAAGTTTTTTTAAAAAAACTAATACTTTTCGAGATATATAGGGTCAAACAAAAAGTTTGTAAATATAAATTTGATCTTAGTTTTTCTCTCATAACTTTTAAAGGTTTTAATTAAAATGAGATTTTTTAATGTTTTTTGATGTAAAATTTAATTTTACATAAGTAAGTATTCCTGAGTTTTTTCAAAAGAACCGATACTTTTCGAGATATACAGGGTCAAACAAAAAGTTTGTAAATATAAATTTAATCTCAGTTTTTCTGTCATAACTTTTAATGTTTTTAATTTAAATCAGATTTTTTAATGTTTTTTGATGTAGAATTTAATATTACACAAAAAAGTATTCTTGAGTTTTTTTAAAGAAACTAATACTTTTCGAGATACATAGGGTCAAACAAAAAGTTTGTAAATATAAATTTGATCTCAGTTTTTCTGTCATAACTTTTAAAGTTTTTTATTAAAATCAGAATTTTTGGGGTTTTTTAATGTAAAATTTAATTTTACATAAAAAAGTATTCTTAAGTTTTTTCAAAAAAACTGATACTTTTCGAGATATATAGGGTCAAACAAAAAGTTTGTAAATATAAATTTAATCTCAGTTTTTCTGTCATAACTTTTAATGTTTTTAATTAAAATCAGATTTTTTAATGTTTTTTGATGTAGAATTTAATATTACACAAAAAAGTATTCCTAAGTTTTTTTAAAAAAACTAATACTTTTCGAGATATATAGGGTCAAACAAAAAGTTTGTAAATATAAATTTGATCTTAGTTTTTCTGTCATAACTTTTAAAGTTTTTAATTAAAATGAGATTTTTTAATGCTTTTTGATGTAAAATTTAATTTTACATAAATAAGTATTCCTGAGTTTTTTCAAAAGAACTGATACTTTTCGAGATATACAGGGTCAAACAAAAAGTTTGTAAATATAAATTTAATCTCAGTTTTTCTGTCATTACTTTTAACGTTTTTAATTAAAATAAGATTTTTTGATGTAGAATTTAATATCACACAAAAAAGTATTCTTGAGTTTTTTTAAAAAAACTAATACTTTTCGAGATATATAGGGTCAAACAAAAAGTTTGTAAATATAAATTTGATCTCAGTTTTTCTGTCATAACTTTTAAAGGTTTTTATTAAAATCAGAATTTTTGGGGTTTTTTAATGTAAAATTTAATTTTACATAAAAAAGTATTCTTAAGTTTTTTCAAAAAAACTGATACTTTTCGAGATATATAGGGTCAAACAAAAAGTTTGTAAATATAAATTTATTCTCAGTTTTTCTGTCATAACTTTTAATTTTTTTAATTAAATTAAGATTTGTTAATGTTTTTTGATGTAGAATTTAATTTTACACAAAAAAGTATTTCTAAGTTTTTAAAAAAAAAATAATAGTTTTCGAGATATATAGGGTCAAACAAAAAGTTTGTAAATATAAATTTTATCTAAGTTTTTCTGTCATAACTTTTAAAGTTTTTAATTAAAATTAGGTTTTTTAACGTTTTTTGATGTAAAATTTAATTTTACATAAGTAAGTATTCCTGAGTTTTTTCAAAAGAACTGATACTTTTCGAGATATACAGGGTCAAACAAAAAGTTTGTAAATATAAATTTAATCTCAGTTTTTCTGTCATAACTTTTAATGTTTTTAATTTAAATCAGATTTTTTAATGTTTTTTGATGTAGAATTTAATATTACACAAAAAAGTATTCCTAAGTTTTTTTAAAAAAACTAATACTTTTCGAGATATATAGGGTCAAACAAAAAGTTTGTAAATATAAATTTGATCTTAGTTTTTCTGTCATAACTTTTAAAGTTTTTAATTAAAATGAGATTTTTTAATGCTTTTTGATGTAAAATTTAATTTTACATAAATAAGTATTCCTGAGTTTTTTCAAAAGAACTGATACTTTTCGAGATATACAGGGTCAAACAAAAAGTTTGTAAATATAAATTTAATCTCAGTTTTTCTGTCATTACTTTTAACGTTTTTAATTAAAATAAGATTTTTTGATGTAGAATTTAATATCACACAAAAAAGTATTCTTGAGTTTTTTTAAAAAAACTAATACTTTTCGAGATATATAGGGTCAAACAAAAAGTTTGTAAATATAAATTTGATCTCAGTTTTTCTGTCATAACTTTTAAAGGTTTTTATTAAAATCAGAATTTTTGGGGTTTTTTAATGTAAAATTTAATTTTACATAAAAAAGTATTCTTAAGTTTTTTCAAAAAAACTGATACTTTTCGAGATATATAGGGTCAAACAAAAAGTTTGTAAATATAAATTTATTCTCAGTTTTTCTGTCATAACTTTTAATTTTTTTAATTAAATTAAGATTTGTTAATGTTTTTTGATGTAGAATTTAATTTTACACAAAAAAGTATTTCTAAGTTTTTTAAAAAAAAATAATAGTTTTCGAGATATATAGGGTCAAACAAAAAGTTTGTAAATATAAATTTTATCTAAGTTTTTCTGTCATAACTTTTAAAGTTTTTAATTAAAATTAGGTTTTTTAACGTTTTTTGATGTAAAATTTAATTTTACATAAGTAAGTATTCCTGAGTTTTTTCAAAAGAACTGATACTTTTCGAGATATACAGGGTCAAACAAAAAGTTTGTAAATATAAATTTAATCTCAGTTTTTCTGTCATAACTTTTAATGTTTTTAATTTAAATCAGATTTTTTAATGTTTTTTGATGTAGAATTTAATATTACACAAAAAATTATTCTTGAGTTTTTTTAAAGAAACTAATACTTTTCGAGATATATAGGGTCAAACAAAAAGTTTGTAAATATAAATTTGATCTCAGTTTTTCTGTCATAACTTTTAAAGTTTTTTATTAAAATCAGAATTTTTGGGGTTTTTTAATGTAAAATTTAATTTTACATAAAAAAGTATTCTTAAGTTTTTTCAAAAAAACTGATACTTTTCGAGATATATAGGGTCAAACAAAAAGTTTGTAAATATAAATTTAATCTCAGTTTTTCTGTCATAACTTTTAATGTTTTTAATTAAAATCAGATTTTTTAATGTTTTTTGATGTAGAATTTAATATTACACAAAAAAGTATTCCTAAGTTTTTTTAAAAAAACTAATACTTTTCGAGATATATAGGGTCAAACAAAAAGTTTGTAAATATAAATTTGATCTTAGTTTTTCTGTCATAACTTTTAAAGTTTTTAATTAAAATGAGATTTTTTAATGCTTTTTGATGTAAAATTTAATTTTACATAAATAAGTATTCCTAAATTTTTTCAAAAGAACTGATACTTTTCGAGATATACAGGGTCAAACAAAAAGTTTGTAAATATAAATTTAATCTCAGTTTTTCTGTCATTACTTTTAACGTTTTTAATTAAAATAAGATTTTTTGATGTAGAATTTAATATCACACAAAAAAGTATTCTTGAGTTTTTTTAAAAAAACTAATACTTTTCGAGATATATAGGGTCAAACAAAAAGTTTGTAAATATAAATTTGATCTCAGTTTTTCTGTCATAACTTTTAAAGGTTTTTATTAAAATCAGAATTTTTGGGGTTTTTTAATGTAAAATTTAATTTTACATAAAAAAGTATTCTTAAGTTTTTTCAAAAAAACTGATACTTTTCGAGATATATAGGGTCAAACAAAAAGTTTGTAAATATAAATTTATTCTCAGTTTTTCTGTCATAACTTTTAATTTTTTTAATTAAATTAAGATTTGTTAATGTTTTTTGATGTAGAATTTAATTTTACACAAAAAAGTATTTCTAAGTTTTTTAAAAAAAAATAATAGTTTTCGAGATATATAGGGTCAAACAAAAAGTTTGTAAATATAAATTTTATCTAAGTTTTTCTGTCATAACTTTTAAAGTTTTTAATTAAAATTAGGTTTTTTAACGTTTTTTGATGTAAAATTTAATTTTACATAAATAAGTATTCCTGAGTTTTTTCAAAAGAACTGATACTTTTCGAGATATACAGGGTCAAACAAAAAGTTTGTAAATATAAATTCTCAGTTTTTCTGTCATAACTTTTAACGTTTTTAATTAAAATAAGATTTTTTGATGTAGAATTTAATATTACACAAAAAAATGTTTCTAAGTTTTTTCAAAAAAACTAATAATTTTCGAGATATATAGGGTCAAACAAAAAGTTTGTAAATATAAATTTGATCTAAGTTTTTTTGTCATAACTTTTAAAGTTATTAATTAAAATGAGATTTTTTAATGTTTTTTGATGTAAAATTTAATTTTACATAAATAAGTATTCTTGAGTTTTTTCAAAAGAACTGATACTTTTTGAGATATACAGGGTCAAACAAAAAGTTTGTAAATATAAATTTAATCTCAGTTTTTCTGTCATAACTTTTAATGTTTTTAATTAAAATCAGATTTTTTAATGTTTTTTGATGAAGAATTTAATATTACACAAAAAATTATTCTTGAGTTTTTTTAAAGAAACTAATACTTTTCGAGATATATAGGGTCAAACAAAAAGTTTGTAAATATAAATTTGATCTCAGTTTTTCTGTCATAACTTTTAAAGTTTTTTATTAAAATCAGAATTTTTGGGGTTTTTTAATGTAAAATTTAATTTTACATAAAAAAGTATTCTTAAGTTTTTTCAAAAAAACTGATACTTTTCGAGATATATAGGGTCAAACAAAAAGTTTGTAAATATAAATTTAATCTCAGTTTTTCTGTCATAACTTTTAATGTTTTTAATTAAAATCAGATTTTTTAATGTTTTTTGATGTAGAATTTAATATTACACAAAAAAGTATTCCTAAGTTTTTTTAAAAAAACTAATACTTTTCGAGATATATAGGGTCAAACAAAAAGTTTGTAAATATAAATTTGATCTTAGTTTTTCTGTCATAACTTTTAAAGTTTTTAATTAAAATGAGATTTTTTAATGCTTTTTGATGTAAAATTTAATTTTACATAAATAAGTATTCCTGAGTTTTTTCAAAAGAACTGATACTTTTCGAGATATACAGGGTCAAACAAAAAGTTTGTAAATATAAATTTAATCTCAGTTTTTCTGTCATAACTTTTAATGTTTTTAATTAAAATCAGATTTTTTAATGTTTTTTGATGAAGAATTTAATATTACACAAAAAAGTATTCCTAAGTTTTTTTAAAAAAACTAATACTTTTCGAGATATATAGGGTCAAACAAAAAGTTTGTAAATATAAATTTGATCTTAGTTTTTCTGTCATAACTTTTAAAGTTTTTAATTAAAATGAGATTTTTTAATGTTTTTTGATGTAAAATTTAATTTTACATAAATAAGTATTCGTGAGTTTTTTCAAAAGAACTGATAGTTTTCGAGATATACAGGGTCAAACAAAAAGTTTGTAAATATAAATTTAATCTCAGTTTTGCTGTCATTACTTTTAACGTTTTTAATTAAAATAAGATTTTTTTATGTAGAATTTAATATCACACAAAAAAGTATTCCTAAGTTTTTTTAAAAAAACTAATACTTTTTGAGATATATAGGGTCAAACAAAAAGTTTGTAAATATAAATTTGATCTCAGTTTTTCTGTCATAACTTTTAAAGTTTTTTATTAAAATGAGGTTTTTTAACGTTTTTTGATGTAAAATTTAATTTTACATAAATAAGTATTCCTGAGTTTTTTCAAAAGAACTGATACTTTTCGAGATATACAGGGTCAAACAAAAAGTTTGTAAATATAAATTTAATCTCAGTTTTTCTGTCATTACTTTTAACGTTTTTAATTAAAATAAGATTTTTTGATGTAGAATTTAATATTACACAAAAAAGTATTCTTGAGTTTTTTTAAAAAAACTAATACTTTTCGAGATATATAGGGTCAAACAAAAAGTTTGTAAATATAAATTTGATCTCAGTTTTTCTGTCATAACTTTTAAAGTTTTTTATTAAAATCAGAATTTTTGGGGTTTTTTAATGTAAAATTTAATTTTACATAAAAAAGTATTCCTGAGTTTTTTCAAAAAAACTGATACTTTTCGAGATATATAGGGTCAAACAAAAAGTTTGTAAATATAAATTTAATCTCAGTTTTTCTGTCAAAACTTTTAATGTTTTTAATTAAAATCAGATTTTTTAATGTTTTTTGATGTAGAATTTAATATTACACAAAAAAGTATTCCTAAGTTTTTTTAAAAAAACTAATACTATTCGAGATATATAGGGTCAAACAAAAAGTTTGTAAATATAAATTTGATCTTAGTTTTTCTGTCATAACTTTTAAAGTTTTTAATTAAAATGAGATTTTTTAATGTTTTTTGATGTAAAATTTAATTTTACATAAGTAAGTATTCCTGAGTTTTTTCAAAAGAACTGATACTTTTCGAGATATACAGGGTCAAACAAAAAGTTTGTAAATATAAATTTAATCTCAGTTTTTCTGTCATTACTTTTAACGTTTTTAATTAAAATCAGATTTTTTAATGTTTTTTGATGTAGAATTTAATATTACACAAAAAAGTATTCCTAAGTTTTTTTAAAAAAACTAATACTTTTCGAGATATATAGGGTCAAACAAAAAGTTTGTAAATATAAATTTGATCTTAGTTTTTCTGTCATAACTTTTAAAGTTTTTAATTAAAATGAGATTTTTTAATGTTTTGTGATGTAAAATTTAATTTTACATAAATAAGTATTGCTGAGTTTTTTCAAAAGAACTGATACTTTTCGAGATATACAGGGTCAAACAAAAAGTTTGTAAATATAAATTTGATCTTAGTTTTTCTGTCATAACTTTTAAAGTTTTTAATTAAAATGAGATTTTTTACTGTTTTTTAATGTAAAATTTAATTTTACATAAATAAGTATTCCTGAGTTTTTTCAAAAGAACTGATACTTTTCGAGATATACAGGGTCAAACAAAAAGTTTGTAAATATAAATTTAATCTCAGTTTTTCTGTCATTACTTTTAACGTTTTTAATTAAAATAAGATTTTTTGATGTAGAATTTAATATTACACAAAAAAGTATTCTTGAGTTTTTTTAAAAAAACTAATACTTTTCGAGATATATAGGGTCAAACAAAAAGTTTGTAAATATAAATTTGATCTCAGTTTTTCTGTCATAACTTTTAAAGTTTTTTATTAAAATCAGAATTTTTGGGGTTTTTTAATGTAAAATTTAATTTTACATAAAAAAGTATTCCTGAGTTTTTTCAAAAAAACTGATACTTTTCGAGATATATAGGGTCAAACAAAAAGTTTGTAAATATAAATTTAATCTCAGTTTTTCTGTCAAAACTTTTAATGTTTTTAATTAAAATCAGATTTTTTAATGTTTTTTGATGTAGAATTTAATATTACACAAAAAAGTATTCCTAAGTTTTTTTAAAAAAACTAATACTATTCGAGATATATAGGGTCAAACAAAAAGTTTGTAAATATAAATTTGATCTTAGTTTTTCTGTCATAACTTTTAAAGTTTTTAATTAAAATGAGATTTTTTAATGTTTTTTGATGTAAAATTTAATTTTACATAAGTAAGTATTCCTGAGTTTTTTCAAAAGAACTGATACTTTTCGAGATATACAGGGTCAAACAAAAAGTTTGTAAATATAAATTTAATCTCAGTTTTTCTGTCATTACTTTTAACGTTTTTAATTAAAATCAGATTTTTTAATGTTTTTTGATGTAGAATTTAATATTACACAAAAAAGTATTCCTAAGTTTTTTTAAAAAAACTAATACTTTTCGAGATATATAGGGTCAAACAAAAAGTTTGTAAATATAAATTTGATCTTAGTTTTTCTGTCATAACTTTTAAAGTTTTTAATTAAAATGAGATTTTTTAATGTTTTGTGATGTAAAATTTAATTTTACATAAATAAGTATTCCTGAGTTTTTTCAAAAGAACTGATACTTTTCGAGATATACAGGGTCAAACAAAAAGTTTGTAAATATAAATTTGATCTTAGTTTTTCTGTCATAACTTTTAAAGTTTTTAATTAAAATGAGATTTTTTACTGTTTTTTAATGTAAAATTTAATTTTACATAAATAAGTATTCCTGAGTTTTTTCAAAAGAACTGATACTTTTCGAGATATACAGGGTCAAACAAAAAGTTTGTAAATATAAATTTAATCTCAGTTTTTCTGTCATTACTTTTAACGTTTTTAATTAAAATAAGATTTTTTGATGTAGAATTTAATATTACACAAAAAAGTATTCTTGAGTTTTTTTAAAAAAACTAATACTTTTCGAGATATATAGGGTCAAACAAAAAGTTTGTAAATATAAATTTGATCTCAGTTTTTCTGTCATAACTTTTAAAGTTTTTTATTAAAATCAGAATTTTTGGGGTTTTTTAATGTAAAATTTAATTTTACATAAAAAAGTATTTTTGAGTTTTTTCAAAAAAACTGATACTTTTCGAGATATATAGGGTCAAACAAAAAGTTTGTAAATATAAATTTAATCTCAGTTTTTCTGTCATTACTTTTAATTTTTTTAATTAAAATAAGATTTTTTAATTTTTTTTTATGTAGAATTTAATTTTACACAAAAAAGTATTTTTAAGTTTTTTCAAAAAAACTAATAATTTTCGAGATATATAGGGTCAAACAAAAAGTTTGTAAATATAAATTTTATCTAAGTTTTTCTGTCATAACTTTTAAAGTTTTTAATTAAAATGAGGTTTTTTAACGTTTTTTGATGTAAAATTTAATTTTACATAAAAAAGTATTCTTGAGTTTTTTCAAAAAAACTGATACTTTTCGAGATATACAGGGTCAAACAAAAAGTTTGTAAATATAAATTCTCAGTTTTTCTGTCATAACTTTTAACGTTTTTAATTAAAATAAGATTTTTTGATGAAGAATTTAATATTACACAAAAAAGTATTTCTAAGTTTTTTCAAAAAAACTAATAATTTTCGAGATATATAGGGTCAAACAAAAAGTTTGTAAATATAAATTTGATCTAAGTTTTTCTGTCATAACTTTTAAAGTTATTAATTAAAATGAGATTTTTTAATGTTTTTTGATGTAAAATTTAATTTTACATAAATAAGTTTTTTTGAGTTTTTTCAAAAGAACTGATACTTTTTGAGATATACAGGGTCAAACAAAAAGTTTGTAAATATAAATTTAATCTCAGTTTTTCTGTCATTACTTTTAACGTTTTTAATTAAAATAAGATTTTTTGATGTAGAATTTAATACTACACAAAAAAGTATTCTTGAGTTTTTTTCAAAAAACTAATACTTTTCGAGATATATAGGGTCAAACAAAAAGTTTGTAAATATAAATTTGATCTCAGTTTTTCTGTCATAACTTTTAAAGTTTTCATTAAAATCAGAATTTTTTGGGTTTTTTAATGTAAAATTTAATTTTACATAAAAAAGTATTCTTGAGTTTTTTCAAAAAAACTGATACTTTTCGAGATATATAGGGTCAAACAAAAAGTTTGTAAATATAAATTTAATCTCAGTTTTTCTGTCATAACTTTTAATGTTTTTAATTTAAATCAGATTTTTTAATGTTTTTTGATGTAGAATTTAATATTACACAAAAAAGTATTCCTAAGTTTTTTTAAAAAAACTAATACTTTTCGAGATATATAGGGTCAAACAAAAAGTTTGTAAATATAAATTTGATCTTAGTTTTTCTGTCATAACTTTTAAAGTTTTTAATTAAAATGAGATTTTTTAATGCTTTTTGATGTAAAATTTAATTTTACATAAATAAGTATTCCTGAGTTTTTTCAAAAGAACTGATACTTTTCGAGATATACAGGGTCAAACAAAAAGTTTGTAAATATAAATTTAATCTCAGTTTTTCTGTCATTACTTTTAACGTTTTTAATTAAAATAAGATTTTTTGATGTAGAATTTAATATCACACAAAAAAGTATTCTTGAGTTTTTTTAAAAAAACTAATACTTTTCGAGATATATAGGGTCAAACAAAAAGTTTGTAAATATAAATTTGATCTCAGTTTTTCTGTCATAACTTTTAAAGGTTTTTATTAAAATCAGAATTTTTAATGTTTTTTGATGTAGAATTTAATATTACACAAAAAAGTATTCCTAAGTTTTTTTAAAAAAACTAATACTTTTCGAGATATATAGGGTCAAACAAAAAGTTTGTAAATATAAATTTGATCTTAGTTTTTCTGTCATAACTTTTAAAGTTTTTAATTAAAATGAGATTTTTTAATGCTTTTTGATGTAAAATTTAATTTTACATAAATAAGTATTCCTGAGTTTTTTCAAAAGAACTGATACTTTT
The DNA here is from genome assembly GCA_964028335.1 of Altica lythri. Lineage (NCBI taxonomy): Eukaryota > Metazoa > Arthropoda > Insecta > Coleoptera > Chrysomelidae > Altica > Altica lythri. Next base: position 757,324 of record CAXIIO010000226.1, on the reverse strand, counting down.
CGAGATATACAGGGTCAAACAAAAAGTTTGTAAATATAAATTTAATCTCAGTTTTTCTGTCATTACTTTTAACGTTTTTAATTAAAATAAGATTTTTTGATGTAGAATTTAATATCACACAAAAAAGTATTCCTGAGTTTTTTTAAAAAAACTAATACTTTTCGAGATATATAGGGTCAAACAAAAAGTTTGTAAATATAAATTTGATCTCAGTTTTTCTGACATAACTTTTAAAGGTTTTTATTAAAATCAGAATTTTTGGGGTTTTTGAATGTAAAATTTAATTTTACATAAAAAAGTATTCTTAAGTTTTTTCAAAAAAACTGATACTTTTCGAGATATATAGGGTCAAACAAAAAGTTTGTAAATATAAATTTATTCTCAGTTTTTCTGTCATAACTTTTAATTTTTTTAATTAAATTAAGATTTGTTAATGTTTTTTGATGTAGAATTTAATTTTACACAAAAAAGTATTTCTAAGTTTTTTAAAAAAAAATAATAGTTTTCGAGATCTATAGGGTCAAACAAAAAGTTTGTAAATATAAATTTTATCTAAGTTTTTCTGTCATAACTTTTAAAGTTTTTAATTAAAATTAGGTTTTTTAACGTTTTTTGATGTAAAATTTAATTTTACATAAATAAGTATTCCTGAGTTTTTTCAAAAGAACTGATACTTTTCGAGATATACAGGGTCAAACAAAAAGTTTGTAAATATAAATTCTCAGTTTTTCTGTCATAACTTTTAACGTTTTTAATTAAAATAAGATTTTTTGATGTAGAATTTAATATTACACAAAAAAATGTTACTAAGTTTTTTCAAAAAAACTAATAATTTTCGAGATATATAGGGTCAAACAAAAAGTTTGTAAATATAAATTTGATCTAAGTTTTTCTGTCATAACTTTTAAAGTTATTAATTAAAATAAGATTTTTTAATGTTTTTTGATGTAAAATTTAATTTTACATAAATAAGTATTCCTGAGTTTTTTCAAAAGAACTGATACTTTTTGAGATATACAGGGTCAAACAAAAAGTTTGTAAATATAAATTTAATCTCAGTTTTTCTGTCATAACTTTTAATGTTTTTAATTAAAATCAGATTTTTTAATGTTTTTTGATGAAGAATTTAATATTACACAAAAAAGTATTCCTAAGTTTTTTTAAAAAAACTAATACTTTTCGAGATATATAGGGTCAAACAAAAAGTTTGTAAATATAAATTTGATCTTAGTTTTTCTGTCATAACTTTTAAAGTTTTTAATTAAAATGAGATTTTTTAATGTTTTTTGATGTAAAATTTAATTTTACATAAATAAGTATTCGTGAGTTTTTTCAAAAGAACTGATAGTTTTCGAGATATACAGGGTCAAACAAAAAGTTTGTAAATATAAATTTAATCTCAGCTTTGGTGTCATTACTTTTAACGTTTTTAATTAAAATAAGATTTTTTGATGTAGAATTTAATATCACACAAAAAAGTATTCCTAAGTTTTTTTAAAAAAACTAATACTTTTCGAGATATATAGGGTCAAACAAAAAGTTTGTAAATATAAATTTGATCTTAGTTTTTCTGTCATAACTTTTAAAGTTTTTAATTAAAATGAGATTTTTTAATGTTTTTTGATGTAAAATTTAATTTTACATAAATAAGTATTCGTGAGTTTTTTCAAAAGAACTGATAGTTTTCGAGATATACAGGGTCAAACAAAAAGTTTGTAAATATAAATTTAATCTCAGTTTTGCTGTCATTACTTTTAACGTTTTTAATTAAAATAAGATTTTTTGATGTAGAATTTAATATCACACAAAAAAGTATTCCTAAGTTTTTTTAAAAAAACTAATACTTTTTGAGATATATAGGGTCAAACAAAAAGTTTGTAAATATAAATTTAATCTCAGTTTTTCTGTCATAACTTTTAATGTTTTTAATTTAAATTAGATTTTTTAATGTTTTTTGATGTAGAATTTAATATTACACAAAAAAGTATTCCTAAGTTTTTTTAAAAAAACTAATACTTTTCGAGATATATAGGGTCAAACAAAAAGTTTGTAAATATAAATTTGATCTTAGTTTTTCTCTCATAACTTTTAAAGTTTTTAATTAAAATGAGATTTTTTAATGTTTTTTGATGTAAAATTTAATTTTCCATAAGTAAGTATTCCTGAGTTTTTTCAAAAGAACTGATACTTTTCGAGATATACAGGGTCAAACAAAAAGTTTGTAAATATAAATTTAATCTCAGTTTTTCTGTCATTACTTTTAACGTTTTTAATTAAAATAAGATTTTTTGATGTAGAATTTAATATTACACAAAAAAGTATTCTTGAGTTTTTTTAAAGAAACTAATACTTTTCGAGATATATAGGGTCAAACAAAAAGTTTGTAAATATAAATTTGATCTCAGTTTTTCTGTCATAACTTTTAAAGTTTTTTATTAAAATCAGAATTTTTGGGGTTTTTTAATGTAAAATTTAATTTTACATAAAAAAGTATTCTTAAGTTTTTTCAAAAAAACTGATACTTTTCGAGATATATAGGGTCAAACAAAAAGTTTGTAAATATAAATTTAATCTCAGTTTTTCTGTCATAACTTTTAATGTTTTTAATTAAAATCAGATTTTTTAATGTTTTTTGATGTAGAATTTAATATTACACAAAAAAGTATTCCTAAGTTTTTTTAAAAAAACTAATACTTTTCGAGATATATAGGGTCAAACAAAAAGTTTGTAAATATAAATTTGATCTTAGTTTTTCTGTCATAACTGTTAAAGTTTTTAATTAAAATGAGATTTTTTAATGCTTTTTGATGTAAAATTTAATTTTACATAAATAAGTATTCCTGAGTTTTTTCAAAAGAACTGATACTTTTCGAGATATACAGGGTCAAACAAAAAGTTTGTAAATATAAATTTAATCTCAGTTTTTCTGTCATTACTTTTAACGTTTTTAATTAAAATAAGATTTTTTGATGTAGAATTTAATATCACACAAAAAAGTGTTCTTGAGTTTTTTTAAAAAAACTAATACTTTTCGAGATATATAGGGTCAAACAAAAAGTTTGTAAATATAAATTTGATCTCAGTTTTTCTGTCATAACTTTTAAAGTTTTTTATTAAAATCAGAATTTTTGGGGTTTTTTAATGTAAAATTTAATTTTACATAAAAAAGTATTCTTAAGTTTTTTCAAAAAAACTGATACTTTTCGAGATATATAGGGTCAAACAAAAAGTTTGTAAATATAAATTTATTCTCAGTTTTTCTGTCATAACTTTTAATTTTTTTAATTAAATTAAGATTTGTTAATGTTTTTTGATGTAGAATTTAATTTTTACACAAAAAAGTATTTCTAAGTTTTTTAAAAAAAAATAATAATTTTCGAGATATATAGGGTCAAACAAAAAGTTTGTAAATATAAATTTTATCTAAGTTTTTCTGTCATAACTTTTAAAGTTTTTAATTAAAATTAGGTTTTTTAACGTTTTTTGATGTAAAATTTAATTTTACATAAATAAGTATTCCTGAGTTTTTTCAAAAGAACTGATACTTTTCGAGATATACAGGGTCAAACAAAAAGTTTGTAAATATAAATTCTCAGTTTTTCTGTCATAACTTTTAACGTTTTTAATTAAAATAAGATTTTTTGATGTAGAATTTAATATTACACAAAAAAGTGTTTCTAAGTTTTTTCAAAAAAACTAATAATTTTCGAGATATATAGGGTCAAACAAAAAGTTTGTAAATATAAATTTGATCTAAGTTTTTCTGTCATAACTTTTAAAGTTATTAATTAAAATGAGATTTTTTAATGTTTTTTGATGTAAAATTTAATTTTACATAAATAAGTATTCCTGAGTTTTTTCAAAAGAACTGATACTTTTTGAGATATACAGGGTCAAACAAAAAGTTTGTAAATATAAATTTAATCTCAGTTTTTCTGTCATAACTTTTAATGCTTTTAATTAAAATCAGATTTTTTAATGTTTTTTGATAAAGAATTTAATATTACACAAAAAAGTATTCCTAAGTTTTTTTAAAAAAACTAATACTTTTCGAGATATATAGGGTCAAACAAAAAGTTTGTAAATATAAATTTGATCTTAGTTTTTCTGTCATAACTTTTAAAGTTTTTAATTAAAATGAGATTTTTTAATGTTTTTTGATGTAAAATTTAATTTTACATAAATAAGTATTCGTGAGTTTTTTCAAAAGAACTGATAGTTTTCGAGATATACAGGGTCAAACAAAAAGTTTGTAAATATAAATTTAATCTCAGTTTTGCTGTCATTACTTTTAACGTTTTTAATTAAAATAAGGTTTTTTGATGTAGAATTTAATATCACACAAAAAAGTATTCCTAAGTTTTTTTAAAAAAACTAATACTTTTTGAGATATATAGGGTCAAACAAAAAGTTTGTAAATATAAATTTGATCTCAGTTTTTCTGTCATAACTTTTAAAGTTTTTTATTAAAATGAGGTTTTTTAACGTTTTTTGATGTAAAATTTAATTTTACATAAATAAGTATTCCTGAGTTTTTTCAAAAGAACTGATACTTTTCGAGATATACACGGTCAAACAAAAAGTTTGTAAATATAAATTTAATCTCAGTTTTTCTGTCATTACTTTTAACGTTTTTAATTAAAATAAGATTTTTTTATGTAGAATTTAATATTACACAAAAAAGTATTCTTGAGTTTTTTTAAAAAAACTAATACTTTTCGAGATATATAGGGTCAAACAAAAAGTTTGTAAATATAAATTTGATCTCAGTTTTTCTGTCATAACTTTTAAAGTTTTTTATTAAAATCAGAATTTTTGGGGTTTTTTAATGTAAAATTTAATTTTACATAAAAAAGTATTCTTGAGTTTTTTCAAAAAAACTGATACTTTTCGAGATATATAGGGTCAAACAAAAAGTTTGTAAATATAAATTTAATCTCAGTTTTTCTGTCATTACTTTTAATTTTTTTAATTAAAATAAGATTTTTTAATTTTTTTTCATGTAGAATTTAATTTTACACAAAAAAGTATTTTTAAGTTTTTTCAAAAAAACTAATAATTTTCGAGATATATAGGGTCAAACAAAAAGTTTGTAAATATAAATTTTATCTAAGTTTTTCTGTCATAACTTTTAAAGTTTTTAATTAAAATGAGGTTTTTTAACGTTTTTTGATGTAAAATTTAATTTTACATAAAAAAGTATTCTTGAGTTTTTTCAAAAAAACTGATACTTTTCGAGATATACAGGGTCAAACAAAAAGTTTGTAAATATAAATTCTCAGTTTTTCTGTCATAACTTTTAACGTTTTTAATTAAAATAAGATTTTTTGATGAAGAATTTAATATTACACAAAAAAGTATTTCTAAGTTTTTTCAAAAAAACTAATAATTTTCGAGATATATAGGGTCAAACAAAAAGTTTGTAAATATAAATTTGATCTAAGTTTTTCTGTCATAACTTTTAAAGTTACTAATTAAAATGAGATTTTTTAATGTTTTTTGATGTAAAATTTAATTTTACATAAATAAGTATTTCTGAGTTTTTTCAAAAGAACTGATACTTTTTGAGATATACAGGGTCAAACAAAAAGTTTGTAAATATAAATTTAATCTCAGTTTTTCTGTCATTACTTTTAACGTTTTTAATTAAAATAAGATTTTTTGATGTAGAATTTAATATTACACAAAAAAGTATTCTTGAGTTTTTTTCAAAAAACTAATACTTTTCGAGATATATAGGGTCAAACAAAAAGTTTGTAAATATAAATTTGATCTCAGTTTTTCTGTCATAACTTTTAAAGTTTTCATTAAAATCAGAATTTTTGGGGTTTTTTAATGTAAAATTTAATTTTACATAAAAAAGTATTCTTGAGTTTTTTCAAAAAAACTGATACTTTTCGAGATATATAGGGTCAAACAAAAAGTTTGTAAATATAAATTTAATCTCAGTTTTTCTGTCATAACTTTTAATGTTTTTAATTAAAATCAGATTTTTTAATGTTTTTTGATGTAGAATTTAATATTACACAAAAAAGTATTCTTAAGTTTTTTTAAAAAAACTAATACTTTTCGGGATATATAGGGTCAAACAAAAAGTTTGTAAATATAAATTTGATCTTAGTTTTTCTCTCATAACTTTTAAAGTTTTTAAATAAAATGAGATTTTTTAAGGTTTTTTGATGTAAAATTTAATTTTACATAAAAAAGTATTCCTGAGTTTTTTTAAAAAAACTGATGCTTTTCGAGATATACAGGGTCAAACAAAAAGTTTGTAAATATAAATTTAATCTCAGTTTTTCTGTCATAACTTTTAATGCTTTTAATTAAAATCAGATTTTTTAATGTTTTTTGATGAAGAATTTAATATTACACAAAAAAGTATTCCTAAGTTTTTTTAAAAAAACTAATACTTTTCGAGATATATAGGGTCAAACAAAAAGTTTGTAAATATAAATTTGATCTTAGTTTTTCTGTCATAACTTTTAAAGTTTTTAATTAAAATGAGATTTTTTAATGTTTTTTGATGTAAAATTTAATTTTACATAAATAAGTATTCGTGAGTTTTTTCAAAAGAACTGATAGTTTTCGAGATATACAGGGTCAAACAAAAAGTTTGTAAATATAAATTTAATCTCAGTTTTGCTGTCATTACTTTTAACGTTTTTAATTAAAATAAGGTTTTTTGATGTAGAATTTAATATCACACAAAAAAGTATTCCTAAGTTTTTTTAAAAAAACTAATACTTTTTGAGATATATAGGGTCAAACAAAAAGTTTGTAAATATAAATTTGATCTCAGTTTTTCTGTCATAACTTTTAAAGTTTTTTATTAAAATGAGGTTTTTTAACGTTTTTTGATGTAAAATTTAATTTTACATAAATAAGTATTCCTGAGTTTTTTCAAAAGAACTGATACTTTTCGAGATATACACGGTCAAACAAAAAGTTTGTAAATATAAATTTAATCTCAGTTTTTCTGTCATTACTTTTAATTTTTTTAATTAAAATAAGATTTTTTAATGTTTTTTCATGTAGAATTTAATTTTACACAAAAAAGTATTTTTAAGTTTTTTCAAAAAAACTAATAATTTTCGAGATATATAGGGTCAAACAAAAAGTTTGTAAATATAAATTTTATCTAAGTTTTTCTGTCATAACTTTTAAAGTTTTTAATTAAAATGAGGTTTTTTAACGTTTTTTGATGTAAAATTTAATTTTACATAAAAAAGTATTCTTGAGTTTTTTCAAAAAAACTGATACTTTTCGAGATATACAGGGTCAAACAAAAAGTTTGTAAATATAAATTCTCAGTTTTTCTGTCATAACTTTTAACGTTTTTAATTAAAATAAGATTTTTTGATGAAGAATTTAATATTACACAAAAAAGTATTTCTAAGTTTTTTCAAAAAAACTAATAATTTTCGAGATATATAGGGTCAAACAAAAAGTTTGTAAATATAAATTTGATCTAAGTTTTTCTGTCATAACTTTTAAAGTTACTAATTAAAATGAGATTTTTTAATGTTTTTTGATGTAAAATTTAATTTTACATAAATAAGTATTTCTGAGTTTTTTCAAAAGAACTGATACTTTTTGAGATATACAGGGTCAAACAAAAAGTTTGTAAATATAAATTTAATCTCAGTTTTTCTGTCATTACTTTTAACGTTTTTAATTAAAATAAGATTTTTTTGATGTAGAATTTAATATTACACAAAAAAGTATTCTTGAGTTTTTTTCAAAAAACTAATACTTTTCGAGATATATAGGGTCAAACAAAAAGTTTGTAAATATAAATTTGATCTCAGTTTTTCTGTCATAACTTTTAAAGTTTTCATTAAAATCAGAATTTTTGGGGTTTTTTAATGTAAAATTTAATTTTACATAAAAAAGTATTCTTGAGTTTTTTCAAAAAAACTGATACTTTTCGAGATATATAGGGTCAAACAAAAAGTTTGTAAATATAAATTTAATCTCAGTTTTTCTGTCATAACTTTTAATGTTTTTAATTAAAATCAGATTTTTTAATGTTTTTTGATGTAGAATTTAATATTACACAAAAAAGTATTCTTAAGTTTTTTTAAAAAAACTAATACTTTTCGGGATATATAGGGTCAAACAAAAAGTTTGTAAATATAAATTTGATCTTAGTTTTTCTCTCATAACTTTTAAAGTTTTTAAATAAAATGAGATTTTTTAAGGTTTTTTGATGTAAAATTTAATTTTACATAAAAAAGTATTCCTGAGTTTTTTTAAAAAAACTGATGCTTTTCGAGATATACAGGGTCAAACAAAAAGTTTGTAAATATAAATTTAATCTCAGTTTTTCTGTCATAACTTTTAATGCTTTTAATTAAAATCAGATTTTTTAATGTTTTTTGATGAAGAATTTAATATTACACAAAAAAGTATTCCTAAGTTTTTTTAAAAAAACTAATACTTTTCGAGATATATAGGGTCAAACAAAAAGTTTGTAAATATAAATTTGATCTTAGTTTTTCTGTCATAACTTTTAAAGTTTTTAATTAAAATGAGATTTTTTAATGTTTTTTGATGTAAAATTTAATTTTACATAAATAAGTATTCGTGAGTTTTTTCAAAAGAACTGATAGTTTTCGAGATATACAGGGTCAAACAAAAAGTTTGTAAATATAAATTTAATCTCAGTTTTGCTGTCATTACTTTTAACGTTTTTAATTAAAATAAGGTTTTTTGATGTAGAATTTAATATCACACAAAAAAGTATTCCTAAGTTTTTTTAAAAAAACTAATACTTTTTGAGATATATAGGGTCAAACAAAAAGTTTGTAAATATAAATTTGATCTCAGTTTTTCTGTCATAACTTTTAAAGTTTTTTATTAAAATGAGGTTTTTTAACGTTTTTTGATGTAAAATTTAATTTTACATAAATAAGTATTCCTGAGTTTTTTCAAAAGAACTGATACTTTTCGAGATATACACGGTCAAACAAAAAGTTTGTAAATATAAATTTAATCTCAGTTTTTCTGTCATTACTTTTAACGTTTTTAATTAAAATAAGATTTTTTTATGTAGAATTTAATATTACACAAAAAAGTATTCTTGAGTTTTTTTAAAAAAACTAATACTTTTCGAGATATATAGGGTCAAACAAAAAGTTTGTAAATATAAATTTGATCTCAGTTTTTCTGTCATAACTTTTAAAGTTTTTCATTAAAATCAGAATTTTTGGGGTTTTTTAATGTAAAATTTAATTTTACATAAAAAAGTATTCTTGAGTTTTTTCAAAAAAACTGATACTTTTCGAGATATATAGGGTCAAACAAAAAGTTTGTAAATATAAATTTAATCTCAGTTTTTCTGTCATTACTTTTAATTTTTTTAATTAAAATAAGATTTTTTAATTTTTTTTCATGTAGAATTTAATTTTACACAAAAAAGTATTTTTAAGTTTTTTCAAAAAAACTAATAATTTTCGAGATATATAGGGTCAAACAAAAAGTTTGTAAATATAAATTTGATCTTAGTTTTTCTGTCATAACTTTTAAAGTTTTTAATTAAAATGAGGTTTTTTAACGTTTTTTGATGTAAAATTTAATTTTACATAAAAAAGTATTCTTGAGTTTTTTCAAAAAAACTGATACTTTTCGAGATATACAGGGTCAAACAAAAAGTTTGTAAATATAAATTCTCAGTTTTTCTGTCATAACTTTTAACGTTTTTAATTAAAATAAGATTTTTTGATGAAGAATTTAATATTACACAAAAAAGTATTCCTAAGTTTTTTTAAAAAAACTAATACTTTTCGAGATATATAGGGTCAAACAAAAAGTTTGTAAATATAAATTTGATCTTAGTTTTTCTGTCATAACTGTTAAAGTTTTTAATTAAAATGAGATTTTTTAATGCTTTTTGATGTAAAATTTAATTTTACATAAATAAGTATTCCTGAGTTTTTTCAAAAGAACTGATACTTTTCGAGATATACAGGGTCAAACAAAAAGTTTGTAAATATAAATTTAATCTCAGTTTTTCTGTCATTACTTTTAACGTTTTTAATTAAAATAAGATTTTTTGATGTAGAATTTAATATCACACAAAAAAGTGTTCTTGAGTTTTTTTAAAAAAACTAATACTTTTCGAGATATATAGGGTCAAACAAAAAGTTTGTAAATATAAATTTGATCTCAGTTTTTCTGTCATAACTTTTAAAGTTTTTTATTAAAATCAGAATTTTTGGGGTTTTTTAATGTAAAATTTAATTTTACATAAAAAAGTATTCTTAAGTTTTTTCAAAAAAACTGATACTTTTCGAGATATATAGGGTCAAACAAAAAGTTTGTAAATATAAATTTATTCTCAGTTTTTCTGTCATAACTTTTAATTTTTTTAATTAAATTAAGATTTGTTAATGTTTTTTGATGTAGAATTTAATTTTTACACAAAAAAGTATTTCTAAGTTTTTTATTCGAGATATATAGGGTCAAACAAAAAGTTTGTAAATATAAATTTTATCTAAGTTTTTCTGTCATAACTTTTAAAGTTTTTAATTAAAATTAGGTTTTTTAACGTTTTTTGATGTAAAATTTAATTTTACATAAATAAGTATTCCTGAGTTTTTTCAAAAGAACTGATACTTTTCGAGATATACAGGGTCAAACAAAAAGTTTGTAAATATAAATTCTCAGTTTTTCTGTCATAACTTTTAACGTTTTTAATTAAAATAAGATTTTTTGATGTAGAATTTAATATTACACAAAAAAGTGTTTCTAAGTTTTTTCAAAAAAACTAATAATTTTCGAGATATATAGGGTCAAACAAAAAGTTTGTAAATATAAATTTGATCTAAGTTTTTCTGTCATAACTTTTAAAGTTATTAATTAAAATGAGATTTTTTAATGTTTTTTGATGTAAAATTTAATTTTACATAAATAAGTATTCCTGAGTTTTTTCAAAAGAACTGATACTTTTTGAGATATACAGGGTCAAACAAAAAGTTTGTAAATATAAATTTAATCTCAGTTTTTCTGTCATAACTTTTAATGCTTTTAATTAAAATCAGATTTTTTAATGTTTTTTGATGAAGAATTTAATATTACACAAAAAAGTATTCCTAAGTTTTTTTAAAAAAACTAATACTTTTCGAGATATATAGGGTCAAACAAAAAGTTTGTAAATATAAATTTGATCTTAGTTTTTCTGTCATAACTTTTAAAGTTTTTAATTAAAATGAGATTTTTTAATGTTTTTTGATGTAAAATTTAATTTTACATAAATAAGTATTCGTGAGTTTTTTCAAAAGAACTGATAGTTTTCGAGATATACAGGGTCAAACAAAAAGTTTGTAAATATAAATTTAATCTCAGTTTTGCTGTCATTACTTTTAACGTTTTTAATTAAAATAAGGTTTTTTGATGTAGAATTTAATATCACACAAAAAAGTATTCCTAAGTTTTTTTAAAAAAACTAATACTTTTTGAGATATATAGGGTCAAACAAAAAGTTTGTAAATATAAATTTGATCTCAGTTTTTCTGTCATAACTTTTAAAGTTTTTTATTAAAATGAGGTTGTTTAACGTTTTTTGATGTAAAATTTAATTTTACATAAATAAGTATTCCTGAGTTTTTTCAAAAGAACTGATACTTTTCGAGATATACACGGTCAAACAAAAAGTTTGTAAATATAAATTTAATCTCAGTTTTTCTGTCATTACTTTTAACGTTTTTAATTAAAATAAGATTTTTTTATGTAGAATTTAATATTACACAAAAAAGTATTCTTGAGTTTTTTTAAAAAAACTAATACTTTTCGAGATATATAGGGTCAAACAAAAAGTTTGTAAATATAAATTTGATCTCAGTTTTTCTGTCATAACTTTTAAAGTTTTTTATTAAAATCAGAATTTTTGGGGTTTTTTAATGTAAAATTTAATTTTACATAAAAAAGTATTCTTGAGTTTTTTCAAAAAAACTGATACTTTTCGAGATATATAGGGTCAAACAAAAAGTTTGTAAATATAAATTTAATCTCAGTTTTTCTGTCATTACTTTTAATTTTTTTAATTAAAATAAGATTTTTTAATTTTTTTTCATGTAGAATTTAATTTTACACAAAAAAGTATTTTTAAGTTTTTTCAAAAAAACTAATAATTTTCGAGATATATAGGGTCAAACAAAAAGTTTGTAAATATAAATTTTATCTAAGTTTTTCTGTCATAACTTTTAAAGTTTTTAATTAAAATGAGGTTTTTTAACGTTTTTTGATGTAAAATTTAATTTTACATAAAAAAGTATTCTTGAGTTTTTTCAAAAAAACTGATACTTTTCGAGATATACAGGGTCAAACAAAAAGTTTGTAAATATAAATTCTCAGTTTTTCTGTCATAACTTTTAACGTTTTTAATTAAAATAAGATTTTTTGATGAAGAATTTAATATAACACAAAAAAGTATTTCTAAGTTTTTTCAAAAAAACTAATAATTTTCGAGATATATAGGGTCAAACAAAAAGTTTGTAAATATAAATTTGATCTAAGTTTTTCTGTCATAACTTTTAAAGTTACTAATTAAAATGAGATTTTTTAATGTTTTTTGATGTAAAATTTAATTTTACATAAATAAGTATTTCTGAGTTTTTTCAAAAGAACTGATACTTTTTGAGATATACAGGGTCAAACAAAAAGTTTGTAAATATAAATTTAATCTCAGTTTTTCTGTCATTACTTTTAACGTTTTTAATTAAAATAAGATTTTTTGATGTAGAATTTAATATTACACAAAAAAGTATTCTTGAGTTTTTTTCAAAAAACTAATACTTTTCGAGATATATAGGGTCAAACAAAAAGTTTGTAAATATAAATTTGATCTCAGTTTTTCTGTCATAACTTTTAAAGTTTTCATTAAAATCAGAATTTTTGGGGTTTTTTAATGTAAAATTTAATTTTACATAAAAAAGTATTCTTGAGTTTTTTCAAAAAAACTGATACTTTTCGAGATATATAGGGTCAAACAAAAAGTTTGTAAATATAAATTTAATCTCAGTTTTTCTGTCATAACTTTTAATGTTTTTAATTAAAATCAGATTTTTTAATGTTTTTTGATGTAGAATTTAATATTACACAAAAAAGTATTCTTAAGTTGTTTTAAAAAAACTAATACTTTTCGGGATATATAGGGTCAAACAAAAAGTTTGTAAATATAAATTTGATCTTAGTTTTTCTCTCATAACTTTTAAAGTTTTTAAATAAAATGAGATTTTTTAAGGTTTTTTGATGTAAAATTTAATTTTACATAAAAAAGTATTCCTGAGTTTTTTTAAAAAAACTGATGCTTTTCGAGATATACAGGGTCAAACAAAAAGTTTGTAAATATAAATTTAATCTCAGTTTTTCTGTCATAACTTTTAATGCTTTTAATTAAAATCAGATTTTTTAATGTTTTTTGATGAAGAATTTAATATTACACAAAAAAGTATTCCTAAGTTTTTTTAAAAAAACTAATACTTTTCGAGATATATAGGGTCAAACAAAAAGTTTGTAAATATAAATTTGATCTTAGTTTTTCTGTCATAACTTTTAAAGTTTTTAATTAAAATGAGATTTTTTAATGTTTTTTGATGTAAAATTTAATTTTACATAAATAAGTATTCGTGAGTTTTTTCAAAAGAACTGATAGTTTTCGAGATATACAGGGTCAAACAAAAAGTTTGTAAATATAAATTTAATCTCAGTTTTGCTGTCATTACTTTTAACGTTTTTAATTAAAATAAGGTTTTTTGATGTAGAATTTAATATCACACAAAAAAGTATTCCTAAGTTTTTTTAAAAAAACTAATACTTTTTGAGATATATAGGGTCAAACAAAAAGTTTGTAAATATAAATTTGATCTCAGTTTTTCTGTCATAACTTTTAAAGTTTTTTATTAAAATGAGGTTTTTTAACGTTTTTTGATGTAAAATTTAATTTTACATAAATAAGTATTCCTGAGTTTTTTCAAAAGAACTGATACTTTTCGAGATATACACGGTCAAACAAAAAGTTTGTAAATATAAATTTAATCTCAGTTTTTCTGTCATTACTTTTAACGTTTTTAATTAAAATAAGATTTTTTTATGTAGAATTTAATATTACACAAAAAAGTATTCTTAAGTTTTTTTAAAAAAACTAATACTTTTCGAGATATATAGGGTCAAACAAAAAGTTTGTAAATATAAATTTGATCTCAGTTTTTCTGTCATAACTTTTAAAGTTTTTCATTAAAATCAGAATTTTTGGGGTTTTTTAATGTAAAATTTAATTTTACATAAAAAAGTATTCTTGAGTTTTTTCAAAAAAACTGATACTTTTCGAGATATATAGGGTCAAACAAAAAGTTTGTAAATATAAATTTAATCTCAGTTTTTCTGTCATTACTTTTAATTTTTTTAATTAAAATAAGATTTTTTAATTTTTTTTCATGTAGAATTTAATTTTACACAAAAAAGTATTTTTAAGTTTTTTCAAAAAAACTAATAATTTTCGAGATATATAGGGTCAAACAAAAAGTTTGTAAATATAAATTTGATCTTAGTTTTTCTGTCATAACTTTTAAAGTTTTTAATTAAAATGAGGTTTTTTAACGTTTTTTGATGTAAAATTTAATTTTACATAAAAAAGTATTCTTGAGTTTTTTCAAAAAAACTGATACTTTTCGAGATATACAGGGTCAAACAAAAAGTTTGTAAATATAAATTCTCAGTTTTTCTGTCATAACTTTTAACGTTTTTAATTAAAATAAGATTTTTTGATGAAGAATTTAATATTACACAAAAAAGTATTTCTAAGTTTTTTTAAAAAAACTAATACTTTTCGAGATATATAGGGTCAAACAAAAAGTTTGTAAATATAAATTTGATCTTAGTTTTTCTGTCATAACTTTTAAAGTTTTTAATTAAAATGAGATTTTTTAATGCTTTTTGATGTAAAATTTAATTTTACATAAATAAGTATTCCTGAGTTTTTTCAAAAGAACTGATACTTTTCGAGATATACAGGGTCAAACAAAAAGTTTGTAAATATAAATTTAATCTCAGTTTTTCTGTCATTACTTTTAACGTTTTTAATTAAAATAAGATTTTTTGATGTTGAATTTAATATCACACAAAAAAGTATTCTTGAGTTTTTTTAAAAAAACTAATACTTTTCGAGATATATAGGGTCAAACAAAAAGTTTGTAAATATAAATTTGATCTCAGTTTTTCTGTCATAACTTTTAAAGTTTTTTATTAAAATCAGAATTTTTGGGGTTTTTTAATGTAAAATTTATTTTACATAAAAAAGTATTCTTAAGTTTTTTCAAAAAAACTGATACTTTTCGAGATATATAGGGTCAAACAAAAAGTTTGTAAATATAAATTTATTCTCAGTTTTTCTGTCATAACTTTTAATTTTTTTAATTAAATTAAGATTTGTTAATGTTTTTTGATGTAGAATTTAATTTTACACAAAAAAGTATTTCTAAGTTTTTTAAAAAAAAATAATAATTTTCGAGATATATAGGGTCAAACAAAAAGTTTGTAAATATAAATTTTATCTAAGTTTTTCTGTCATAACTTTTAAAGTTTTTAATTAAAATTAGGTTTTTTAACGTTTTTTGATGTAAAATTTAATTTTACATAAATAAGTATTCCTGAGTTTTTTCAAAAGAACTGATACTTTTCGAGATATACAGGGTCAAACAAAAAGTTTGTAAATATAAATTCTCAGTTTTTCTGTCATAACTTTTAACGTTTTTAATTAAAATAAGATTTTTTGATGTAGAATTTAATATTACACAAAAAAGTGTTTCTAAGTTTTTTCAAAAAAACTAATAATTTTCGAGATATATAGGGTCAAACAAAAAGTTTGTAAATATAAATTTGATCTAAGTTTTTCTGTCATAACTTTTAAAGTTATTAATTAAAATGAGATTTTTTAATGTTTTTTGATGTAAAATTTAATTTTACATAAATAAGTATTCCTGAGTTTTTTCAAAAGAACTGATACTTTTTGAGATATACAGGGTCAAACAAAAAGTTTGTAAATATAAATTTAATCTCAGTTTTTCTGTCATAACTTTTAATGTTTTTAATTAAAATCAGATTTTTTAATGTTTTTTGATGAAGAATTTAATATTACACAAAAAAGTATTCCTAAGTTTTTTTAAAAAAACTAATACTTTTCGAGATATATAGGGTCAAACAAAAAGTTTGTAAATATAAATTTGATCTTAGTTTTTCTGTCATAACTTTTAAAGTTTTTAATTAAAATGAGATTTTTTAATGTTTTTTGATGTAAAATTTAATTTTACATAAGTAAGTATTCCTGAGTTTTTTCAAAAGAACTGATACTTTTCGAGATATACAGGGTCAAACAAAAAGTTTGTAAATATAAATTTAATCTCAGTTTTTCTGTCATTACTTTTAACGTTTTTAATTAAAGTAAGATTTTTTGATGTAGAATTTAATATTACACAAAAAAGTATTGTTGAGTTTTTTTAAAGAAACTAATACTTTTCGAGATATATAGGGTCAAACAAAAAGTTTGTAAATATAAATTTGATCTCAGTTTTTCTGTCATAACTTTTAAAGTTTTTTATTAAAATCAGAATTTTTGGGGTTTTTTAATGTAAAATTTAATTTTACATAAAAAAGTATTCTTAAGTTTTTTCAAAAAAACTGATACTTTTCGAGATATATAGGGTCAAACAAAAAGTTTGTAAATATAAATTTAATCTCAGTTTTTCTGTCATAACTTTTAATGTTTTTAATTAAAATCAGATTTTTTAATGTTTTTTGATGTAGAATTTAATATTACACAAAAAAGTATTCCTAAGTTTTTTTAAAAAAACTAATACTTTTCGAGATATATAGGGTCAAACAAAAAGTTTGTAAATATAAATTTGATCTTAGTTTTTCTGTCATAACTTTTAAAGTTTTTAATTAAAATGAGATTTTTTAATGCTTTTTGATGTAAAATTTAATTTTACATAAATAAGTATTCCTGAGTTTTTTCAAAAGAACTGATACTTTTCGAGATATACAGGGTCAAACAAAAAGTTTGTAAATATAAATTTAATCTCAGTTTTTCTGTCATTACTTTTAACGTTTTTAATTAAAATAAGATTTTTTGATGTAGAATTTAATATTACACAAAAAAGTATTTTTGAGTTTTTTTAAAAAAACTAATACTTTTCGAGATATATAGGGTCAAACAAAAAGTTTGTAAATATAAATTTGATCTCAGTTTTTCTGTCATAACTTTTAAAGTTTTTTATTAAAATCAGAATTTTTGGGGTTTTTTAATGTAAAATTTAATTTTACATAAAAAAGTATTTTTGAGTTTTTTCAAAAAAACTGATACTTTTCGAGATATATAGGGTCAAACAAAAAGTTTGTAAATATAAATTTAATCTCAGTTTTTCTGTCATTACTTTTAACGTTTTTAATTAAAATCAGATTTTTTAATGTTTTTTGATGTAGAATTTAATATTACACAAAAAAGTATTCCTAAGTTTTTTTAAAAAAACTAATACTTTTCGAGATATATAGGGTCAAACAAAAAGTTTGTAAATATAAATTTAATCTCAGTTTTTCTGTCAAAACTTTTAATGTTTTTAATTAAAATCAGATTTTTTAATGTTTTTTGATGTAGAATTTAATATTACACAAAAAAGTATTCCTAAGTTTTTTTAAAAAAACTAATACTATTCGAGATATATAGGGTCAAACAAAAAGTTTGTAAATATAAATTTGATCTTAGTTTTTCTGTCATAACTTTTAAAGTTTTTAATTAAAATGAGATTTTTTAATGTTTTTTGATGTAAAATTTAATTTTACATAAGTAAGTATTCCTGAGTTTTTTCAAAAGAACTGATACTTTTCGAGATATACAGGGTCAAACAAAAAGTTTGTAAATATAAATTTAATCTCAGTTTTTCTGTCATTACTTTTAACGTTTTTAATTAAAATCAGATTTTTTAATGTTTTTTGATGTAGAATTTAATATTACACAAAAAAGTATTCCTAAGTTTTTTTAAAAAAACTAATACTTTTCGAGATATATAGGGTCAAACAAAAAGTTTGTAAATATAAATTTGATCTTAGTTTTTCTGTCATAACTTTTAAAGTTTTTAATTAAAATGAGATTTTTTAATGTTTTGTGATGTAAAATTTAATTTTACATAAATAAGTATTCCTGAGTTTTTTCAAAAGAACTGATACTTTTCGAGATATACAGGGTCAAACAAAAAGTTTGTAAATATAAATTTGATCTTAGTTTTTCTGTCATAACTTTTAAAGTTTTTAATTAAAATGAGATTTTTTACTGTTTTTTAATGTAAAATTTAATTTTACATAAATAAGTATTCCTGAGTTTTTTCAAAAGAACTGATACTTTTCGAGATATACAGGGTCAAACAAAAAGTTTGTAAATATAAATTTAATCTCAGTTTTTCTGTCATTACTTTTAACGTTTTTAATTAAAATAAGATTTTTTGATGTAGAATTTAATATTACACAAAAAAGTATTCTTGAGTTTTTTTAAAAAAACTAATACTTTTCGAGATATATAGGGTCAAACAAAAAGTTTGTAAATATAAATTTGATCTCAGTTTTTCTGTCATAACTTTTAAAGTTTTTTATTAAAATCAGAATTTTTGGGGTTTTTTAATGTAAAATTTAATTTTACATAAAAAAGTATTTTTGAGTTTTTTCAAAAAAACTGATACTTTTCGAGATATATAGGGTCAAACAAAAAGTTTGTAAATATAAATTTAATCTCAGTTTTTCTGTCATTACTTTTAATTTTTTTAATTAAAATAAGATTTTTTAATTTTTTTTTATGTAGAATTTAATTTTACACAAAAAAGTATTTTTAAGTTTTTTCAAAAAAACTAATAATTTTCGAGATATATAGGGTCAAACAAAAAGTTTGTAAATATAAATTTTATCTAAGTTTTTCTGTCATAACTTTTAAAGTTTTTAATTAAAATGAGGTTTTTTAACGTTTTTTGATGTAAAATTTAATTTTACATAAAAAAGTATTCTTGAGTTTTTTCAAAAAAACTGATACTTTTCGAGATATACAGGGTCAAACAAAAAGTTTGTAAATATAAATTCTCAGTTTTTCTGTCATAACTTTTAACGTTTTTAATTAAAATAAGATTTTTTGATGAAGAATTTAATATTACACAAAAAAGTATTTCTAAGTTTTTTCAAAAAAACTAATAATTTTCGAGATATATAGGGTCAAACAAAAAGTTTGTAAATATAAATTTGATCTAAGTTTTTCTGTCATAACTTTTAAAGTTATTAATTAAAATGAGATTTTTTAATGTTTTTTGATGTAAAATTTAATTTTACATAAATAAGTTTTTTTGAGTTTTTTCAAAAGAACTGATACTTTTTGAGATATACAGGGTCAAACAAAAAGTTTGTAAATATAAATTTAATCTCAGTTTTTCTGTCATTACTTTTAACGTTTTTAATTAAAATAAGATTTTTTGATGTAGAATTTAATACTACACAAAAAAGTATTCTTGAGTTTTTTTCAAAAAACTAATACTTTTCGAGATATATAGGGTCAAACAAAAAGTTTGTAAATATAAATTTGATCTCAGTTTTTCTGTCATAACTTTTAAAGTTTTCATTAAAATCAGAATTTTTTGGGTTTTTTAATGTAAAATTTAATTTTACATAAAAAAGTATTCTTGAGTTTTTTCAAAAAAACTGATACTTTTCGAGATATATAGGGTCAAACAAAAAGTTTGTAAATATAAATTTAATCTCAGTTTTTCTGTCATAACTTTTAATGTTTTTAATTTAAATCAGATTTTTTAATGTTTTTTGATGTAGAATTTAATATTACACAAAAAAGTATTCTTAAGTTTTTTTAAAAAAACTAATACTTTTCGAGATATATAGGGTCAAACAAAAAGTTTGTAAATATAAATTTGATCTTAGTTTTTCTCTCATAACTTTTAAAGTTTTTAATTAAAATGAGATTTTTTAATGTTTTTTGATGTAAAATTTAATTTTACATAAGTAAGTATTCCTGAGTTTTTTCAAAAGAACTGATACTTTTCGAGATATACAGGGTCAAACAAAAAGTTTGTAAATATAAATTTAATCTCAGTTTTTCTGTCATTACTTTTAACGTTTTTAATTAAAATAAGATTTTTTGATGTAGAATTTAATATTACACAAAAAAGTATTCTTGAGTTTTTTTAAAGAAACTAATACTTTTCGAGATATATAGGGTCAAACAAAAAGTTTGTAAATATAAATTTGATCTCAGTTTTTCTGTCATAACTTTTAAAGTTTTTTATTAAAATCAGAATTTTTGGGGTTTTTTAATGTAAAATTTAATTTTACATAAAAAAGTATTCTTAAGTTTTTTCAAAAAAACTGATACTTTTCGAGATATATAGGGTCAAACAAAAAGTTTGTAAATATAAATTTAATCTCAGTTTTTCTGTCATAACTTTTAATGTTTTTAATTAAAATCAGATTTTTTAATGTTTTTTGATGTAGAATTTAATATTACACAAAAAAGTATTCCTAAGTTTTTTTAAAAAAACTAATACTTTTCGAGATATATAGGGTCAAACAAAAAGTTTGTAAATATAAATTTGATCTTAGTTTTTCTGTCATAACTTTTAAAGTTTTTAATTAAAATGAGATTTTTTAATGCTTTTTGATGTAAAATTTAATTTTACATAAATAAGTATTCCTGAGTTTTTTCAAAAGAACTGATACTTTTCGAGATATACAGGGTCAAACAAAAAGTTTGTAAATATAAATTTAATCTCAGTTTTTCTGTCATTACTTTTAACGTTTTTAATTAAAATAAGATTTTTTGATGTAGAATTTAATATCACACAAAAAAGTATTCTTGAGTTTTTTTAAAAAAACTAATACTTTTCGAGATATATAGGGTCAAACAAAAAGTTTGTAAATATAAATTTGATCTCAGTTTTTCTGTCATAACTTTTAAAGGTTTTTATTAAAATCAGAATTTTTAATGTTTTTTGATGTAGAATTTAATATTACACAAAAAAGTATTCCTAAGTTTTTTTAAAAAAACTAATACTTTTCGAGATATATAGGGTCAAACAAAAAGTTTGTAAATATAAATTTGATCTTAGTTTTTCTGTCATAACTTTTAAAGTTTTTAATTAAAATGAGATTTTTTAATGCTTTTTGATGTAAAATTTAATTTTACATAAATAAGTATTCCTGAGTTTTTTCAAAAGAACTGATACTTTTCGAGATATACAGGGTCAAACAAAAAGTTTGTAAATATAAATTTAATCTCAGTTTTTCTGTCATTACTTTTAACGTTTTTAATTAAAATAAGATTTTTTGATGTAGAATTTAATATCACACAAAAAAGTATTCCTGAGTTTTTTTAAAAAAACTAATACTTTTCGAGATATATAGGGTCAAACAAAAAGTTTGTAAATATAAATTTGATCTCAGTTTTTCTGTCATAACTTTTAAAGGTTTTTATTAAAATCAGAATTTTTGGGGTTTTTGAATGTAAAATTTAATTTTACATAAAAAAGTATTCTTAAGTTTTTTCAAAAAAACTGATACTTTTCGAGATATATAGGGTCAAACAAAAAGTTTGTAAATATAAATTTATTCTCAGTTTTTCTGTCATAACTTTTAATTTTTTTAATTAAATTAAGATTTGTTAATGTTTTTTGATGTAGAATTTAATTTTACACAAAAAAGTATTTCTAAGTTTTTTAAAAAAAAATAATAGTTTTCGAGATCTATAGGGTCAAACAAAAAGTTTGTAAATATAAATTTTATCTAAGTTTTTCTGTCATAACTTTTAAAGTTTTTAATTAAAATTAGGTTTTTTAACGTTTTTTGATGTAAAATTTAATTTTACATAAATAAGTATTCCTGAGTTTTTTCAAAAGAACTGATACTTTTCGAGATATACAGGGTCAAACAAAAAGTTTGTAAATATAAATTCTCAGTTTTTCTGTCATAACTTTTAACGTTTTTAATTAAAATAAGATTTTTTGATGTAGAATTTAATATTACACAAAAAAATGTTACTAAGTTTTTTCAAAAAAACTAATAATTTTCGAGATATATAGGGTCAAACAAAAAGTTTGTAAATATAAATTTGATCTAAGTTTTTCTGTCATAACTTTTAAAGTTATTAATTAAAATGAGATTTTTTAATGTTTTTTGATGTAAAATTTAATTTTACATAAATAAGTATTCCTGAGTTTTTTCAAAAGAACTGATACTTTTTGAGATATACAGGGTCAAACAAAAAGTTTGTAAATATAAATTTAATCTCAGTTTTTCTGTCATAACTTTTAATGTTTTTAATTAAAATCAGATTTTTTAATGTTTTTTGATGAAGAATTTAATATTACACAAAAAAGTATTCCTAAGTTTTTTTAAAAAAACTAATACTTTTCGAGATATATAGGGTCAAACAAAAAGTTTGTAAATATAAATTTGATCTTAGTTTTTCTGTCATAACTTTTAAAGTTTTTAATTAAAATGAGATTTTTTAATGTTTTTTGATGTAAAATTTAATTTTACATAAATAAGTATTCGTGAGTTTTTTCAAAAGAACTGATAGTTTTCGAGATATACAGGGTCAAACAAAAAGTTTGTAAATATAAATTTAATCTCAGCTTTGGTGTCATTACTTTTAACGTTTTTAATTAAAATAAGATTTTTTGATGTAGAATTTAATATCACACAAAAAAGTATTCCTAAGTTTTTTTAAAAAAACTAATACTTTTCGAGATATATAGGGTCAAACAAAAAGTTTGTAAATATAAATTTGATCTTAGTTTTTCTGTCATAACTTTTAAAGTTTTTAATTAAAATGAGATTTTTTAATGTTTTTTGATGTAAAATTTAATTTTACATAAATAAGTATTCGTGAGTTTTTTCAAAAGAACTGATAGTTTTCGAGATATACAGGGTCAAACAAAAAGTTTGTAAATATAAATTTAATCTCAGTTTTGCTGTCATTACTTTTAACGTTTTTAATTAAAATAAGATTTTTTGATGTAGAATTTAATATCACACAAAAAAGTATTCCTAAGTTTTTTTAAAAAAACTAATACTTTTTGAGATATATAGGGTCAAACAAAAAGTTTGTAAATATAAATTTAATCTCAGTTTTTCTGTCATAACTTTTAATGTTTTTAATTTAAATTAGATTTTTTAATGTTTTTTGATGT
This sequence comes from Altica lythri, assembly GCA_964028335.1. Lineage (NCBI taxonomy): Eukaryota > Metazoa > Arthropoda > Insecta > Coleoptera > Chrysomelidae > Altica > Altica lythri. The sequence goes on along the minus strand of CAXIIO010000226.1, from coordinate 734,099 downwards.
AGAATTTAATATTACACAAAAAAGTATTCCTAAGTTTTTTTAAAAAAACTAATACTTTTCGAGATATATAGGGTCAAACAAAAAGTTTGTAAATATAAATTTGATCTTAGTTTTTCTCTCATAACTTTTAAAGTTTTTAATTAAAATGAGATTTTTTAATGTTTTTTGATGTAAAATTTAATTTTACATAAGTAAGTATTCCTGAGTTTTTTCAAAAGAACTGATACTTTTCGAGATATACAGGGTCAAACAAAAAGTTTGTAAATATAAATTTAATCTCAGTTTTTCTGTCATTACTTTTAACGTTTTTAATTAAAATAAGATTTTTTGATGTAGAATTTAATATTACACAAAAAAGTATTCCTGAGTTTTTTTAAAGAAACTAATACTTTTCGAGATATATAGGGTCAAACAAAAAGTTTGTAAATATAAATTTGATCTCAGTTTTTCTGTCATAACTTTTAAAGTTTTTTATTAAAATCAGAATTTTTGGGGTTTTTTAATGTAAAATTTAATTTTACATAAAAAAGTATTCTTAAGTTTTTTCAAAAAAACTGATACTTTTCGAGATATATAGGGTCAAACAAAAAGTTTGTAAATATAAATTTAATCTCAGTTTTTCTGTCATAACTTTTAATGTTTTTAATTAAAATCAGATTTTTTAATGTTTTTTGATGTAGAATTTAATATTACACAAAAAAGTATTCCTAAGTTTTTTTAAAAAAACTAATACTTTTCGAGATATATAGGGTCAAACAAAAAGTTTGTAAATATAAATTTGATCTTAGTTTTTCTGTCATAACTGTTAAAGTTTTTAATTAAAATGAGATTTTTTAATGCTTTTTGATGTAAAATTTAATTTTACATAAATAAGTATTCCTGAGTTTTTTCAAAAGAACTGATACTTTTCGAGATATACAGGGTCAAACAAAAAGTTTGTAAATATAAATTTAATCTCAGTTTTTCTGTCATTACTTTTAACGTTTTTAATTAAAATAAGATTTTTTGATGTAGAATTTAATATCACACAAAAAAGTGTTCTTGAGTTTTTTTAAAAAAACTAATACTTTTCGAGATATATAGGGTCAAACAAAAAGTTTGTAAATATAAATTTGATCTCAGTTTTTCTGTCATAACTTTTAAAGTTTTTTATTAAAATCAGAATTTTTGGGGTTTTTTAATGTAAAATTTAATTTTACATAAAAAAGTATTCTTAAGTTTTTTCAAAAAAACTGATACTTTTCGAGATATATAGGGTCAAACAAAAAGTTTGTAAATATAAATTTATTCTCAGTTTTTCTGTCATAACTTTTAATTTTTTTAATTAAATTAAGATTTGTTAATGTTTTTTGATGTAGAATTTAATTTTTACACAAAAAAGTATTTCTAAGTTTTTTAAAAAAAAATAATAATTTTCGAGATATATAGGGTCAAACAAAAAGTTTGTAAATATAAATTTTATCTAAGTTTTTCTGTCATAACTTTTAAAGTTTTTAATTAAAATTAGGTTTTTTAACGTTTTTTGATGTAAAATTTAATTTTACATAAATAAGTATTCCTGAGTTTTTTCAAAAGAACTGATACTTTTCGAGATATACAGGGTCAAACAAAAAGTTTGTAAATATAAATTCTCAGTTTTTCTGTCATAACTTTTAACGTTTTTAATTAAAATAAGATTTTTTGATGTAGAATTTAATATTACACAAAAAAGTGTTTCTAAGTTTTTTCAAAAAAACTAATAATTTTCGAGATATATAGGGTCAAACAAAAAGTTTGTAAATATAAATTTGATCTAAGTTTTTCTGTCATAACTTTTAAAGTTATTAATTAAAATGAGATTTTTTAATGTTTTTTGATGTAAAATTTAATTTTACATAAATAAGTATTCCTGAGTTTTTTCAAAAGAACTGATACTTTTTGAGATATACAGGGTCAAACAAAAAGTTTGTAAATATAAATTTAATCTCAGTTTTTCTGTCATAACTTTTAATGCTTTTAATTAAAATCAGATTTTTTAATGTTTTTTGATAAAGAATTTAATATTACACAAAAAAGTATTCCTAAGTTTTTTTAAAAAAACTAATACTTTTCGAGATATATAGGGTCAAACAAAAAGTTTGTAAATATAAATTTGATCTTAGTTTTTCTGTCATAACTTTTAAAGTTTTTAATTAAAATGAGATTTTTTAATGTTTTTTGATGTAAAATTTAATTTTACATAAATAAGTATTCGTGAGTTTTTTCAAAAGAACTGATAGTTTTCGAGATATACAGGGTCAAACAAAAAGTTTGTAAATATAAATTTAATCTCAGTTTTGCTGTCATTACTTTTAACGTTTTTAATTAAAATAAGGTTTTTTGATGTAGAATTTAATATCACACAAAAAAGTATTCCTAAGTTTTTTTAAAAAAACTAATACTTTTTGAGATATATAGGGTCAAACAAAAAGTTTGTAAATATAAATTTGATCTCAGTTTTTCTGTCATAACTTTTAAAGTTTTTTATTAAAATGAGGTTTTTTAACGTTTTTTGATGTAAAATTTAATTTTACATAAATAAGTATTCCTGAGTTTTTTCAAAAGAACTGATACTTTTCGAGATATACACGGTCAAACAAAAAGTTTGTAAATATAAATTTAATCTCAGTTTTTCTGTCATTACTTTTAACGTTTTTAATTAAAATAAGATTTTTTTATGTAGAATTTAATATTACACAAAAAAGTATTCTTGAGTTTTTTTAAAAAAACTAATACTTTTCGAGATATATAGGGTCAAACAAAAAGTTTGTAAATATAAATTTGATCTCAGTTTTTCTGTCATAACTTTTAAAGTTTTTTATTAAAATCAGAATTTTTGGGGTTTTTTAATGTAAAATTTAATTTTACATAAAAAAGTATTCTTGAGTTTTTTCAAAAAAACTGATACTTTTCGAGATATATAGGGTCAAACAAAAAGTTTGTAAATATAAATTTAATCTCAGTTTTTCTGTCATTACTTTTAATTTTTTTAATTAAAATAAGATTTTTTAATTTTTTTTCATGTAGAATTTAATTTTACACAAAAAAGTATTTTTAAGTTTTTTCAAAAAAACTAATAATTTTCGAGATATATAGGGTCAAACAAAAAGTTTGTAAATATAAATTTTATCTAAGTTTTTCTGTCATAACTTTTAAAGTTTTTAATTAAAATGAGGTTTTTTAACGTTTTTTGATGTAAAATTTAATTTTACATAAAAAAGTATTCTTGAGTTTTTTCAAAAAAACTGATACTTTTCGAGATATACAGGGTCAAACAAAAAGTTTGTAAATATAAATTCTCAGTTTTTCTGTCATAACTTTTAACGTTTTTAATTAAAATAAGATTTTTTGATGAAGAATTTAATATTACACAAAAAAGTATTTCTAAGTTTTTTCAAAAAAACTAATAATTTTCGAGATATATAGGGTCAAACAAAAAGTTTGTAAATATAAATTTGATCTAAGTTTTTCTGTCATAACTTTTAAAGTTACTAATTAAAATGAGATTTTTTAATGTTTTTTGATGTAAAATTTAATTTTACATAAATAAGTATTTCTGAGTTTTTTCAAAAGAACTGATACTTTTTGAGATATACAGGGTCAAACAAAAAGTTTGTAAATATAAATTTAATCTCAGTTTTTCTGTCATTACTTTTAACGTTTTTAATTAAAATAAGATTTTTTGATGTAGAATTTAATATTACACAAAAAAGTATTCTTGAGTTTTTTTCAAAAAACTAATACTTTTCGAGATATATAGGGTCAAACAAAAAGTTTGTAAATATAAATTTGATCTCAGTTTTTCTGTCATAACTTTTAAAGTTTTCATTAAAATCAGAATTTTTGGGGTTTTTTAATGTAAAATTTAATTTTACATAAAAAAGTATTCTTGAGTTTTTTCAAAAAAACTGATACTTTTCGAGATATATAGGGTCAAACAAAAAGTTTGTAAATATAAATTTAATCTCAGTTTTTCTGTCATAACTTTTAATGTTTTTAATTAAAATCAGATTTTTTAATGTTTTTTGATGTAGAATTTAATATTACACAAAAAAGTATTCTTAAGTTTTTTTAAAAAAACTAATACTTTTCGGGATATATAGGGTCAAACAAAAAGTTTGTAAATATAAATTTGATCTTAGTTTTTCTCTCATAACTTTTAAAGTTTTTAAATAAAATGAGATTTTTTAAGGTTTTTTGATGTAAAATTTAATTTTACATAAAAAAGTATTCCTGAGTTTTTTTAAAAAAACTGATGCTTTTCGAGATATACAGGGTCAAACAAAAAGTTTGTAAATATAAATTTAATCTCAGTTTTTCTGTCATAACTTTTAATGCTTTTAATTAAAATCAGATTTTTTAATGTTTTTTGATGAAGAATTTAATATTACACAAAAAAGTATTCCTAAGTTTTTTTAAAAAAACTAATACTTTTCGAGATATATAGGGTCAAACAAAAAGTTTGTAAATATAAATTTGATCTTAGTTTTTCTGTCATAACTTTTAAAGTTTTTAATTAAAATGAGATTTTTTAATGTTTTTTGATGTAAAATTTAATTTTACATAAATAAGTATTCGTGAGTTTTTTCAAAAGAACTGATAGTTTTCGAGATATACAGGGTCAAACAAAAAGTTTGTAAATATAAATTTAATCTCAGTTTTGCTGTCATTACTTTTAACGTTTTTAATTAAAATAAGGTTTTTTGATGTAGAATTTAATATCACACAAAAAAGTATTCCTAAGTTTTTTTAAAAAAACTAATACTTTTTGAGATATATAGGGTCAAACAAAAAGTTTGTAAATATAAATTTGATCTCAGTTTTTCTGTCATAACTTTTAAAGTTTTTTATTAAAATGAGGTTTTTTAACGTTTTTTGATGTAAAATTTAATTTTACATAAATAAGTATTCCTGAGTTTTTTCAAAAGAACTGATACTTTTCGAGATATACACGGTCAAACAAAAAGTTTGTAAATATAAATTTAATCTCAGTTTTTCTGTCATTACTTTTAATTTTTTTAATTAAAATAAGATTTTTTAATGTTTTTTCATGTAGAATTTAATTTTACACAAAAAAGTATTTTTAAGTTTTTTCAAAAAAACTAATAATTTTCGAGATATATAGGGTCAAACAAAAAGTTTGTAAATATAAATTTTATCTAAGTTTTTCTGTCATAACTTTTAAAGTTTTTAATTAAAATGAGGTTTTTTAACGTTTTTTGATGTAAAATTTAATTTTACATAAAAAAGTATTCTTGAGTTTTTTCAAAAAAACTGATACTTTTCGAGATATACAGGGTCAAACAAAAAGTTTGTAAATATAAATTCTCAGTTTTTCTGTCATAACTTTTAACGTTTTTAATTAAAATAAGATTTTTTGATGAAGAATTTAATATTACACAAAAAAGTATTTCTAAGTTTTTTCAAAAAAACTAATAATTTTCGAGATATATAGGGTCAAACAAAAAGTTTGTAAATATAAATTTGATCTAAGTTTTTCTGTCATAACTTTTAAAGTTACTAATTAAAATGAGATTTTTTAATGTTTTTTGATGTAAAATTTAATTTTACATAAATAAGTATTTCTGAGTTTTTTCAAAAGAACTGATACTTTTTGAGATATACAGGGTCAAACAAAAAGTTTGTAAATATAAATTTAATCTCAGTTTTTCTGTCATTACTTTTAACGTTTTTAATTAAAATAAGATTTTTTGATGTAGAATTTAATATTACACAAAAAAGTATTCTTGAGTTTTTTTCAAAAAACTAATACTTTTCGAGATATATAGGGTCAAACAAAAAGTTTGTAAATATAAATTTGATCTCAGTTTTTCTGTCATAACTTTTAAAGTTTTCATTAAAATCAGAATTTTTGGGGTTTTTTAATGTAAAATTTAATTTTACATAAAAAAGTATTCTTGAGTTTTTTCAAAAAAACTGATACTTTTCGAGATATATAGGGTCAAACAAAAAGTTTGTAAATATAAATTTAATCTCAGTTTTTCTGTCATAACTTTTAATGTTTTTAATTAAAATCAGATTTTTTAATGTTTTTTGATGTAGAATTTAATATTACACAAAAAAGTATTCTTAAGTTTTTTTAAAAAAACTAATACTTTTCGGGATATATAGGGTCAAACAAAAAGTTTGTAAATATAAATTTGATCTTAGTTTTTCTCTCATAACTTTTAAAGTTTTTAAATAAAATGAGATTTTTTAAGGTTTTTTGATGTAAAATTTAATTTTACATAAAAAAGTATTCCTGAGTTTTTTTAAAAAAACTGATGCTTTTCGAGATATACAGGGTCAAACAAAAAGTTTGTAAATATAAATTTAATCTCAGTTTTTCTGTCATAACTTTTAATGCTTTTAATTAAAATCAGATTTTTTAATGTTTTTTGATGAAGAATTTAATATTACACAAAAAAGTATTCCTAAGTTTTTTTAAAAAAACTAATACTTTTCGAGATATATAGGGTCAAACAAAAAGTTTGTAAATATAAATTTGATCTTAGTTTTTCTGTCATAACTTTTAAAGTTTTTAATTAAAATGAGATTTTTTAATGTTTTTTGATGTAAAATTTAATTTTACATAAATAAGTATTCGTGAGTTTTTTCAAAAGAACTGATAGTTTTCGAGATATACAGGGTCAAACAAAAAGTTTGTAAATATAAATTTAATCTCAGTTTTGCTGTCATTACTTTTAACGTTTTTAATTAAAATAAGGTTTTTTGATGTAGAATTTAATATCACACAAAAAAGTATTCCTAAGTTTTTTTAAAAAAACTAATACTTTTTGAGATATATAGGGTCAAACAAAAAGTTTGTAAATATAAATTTGATCTCAGTTTTTCTGTCATAACTTTTAAAGTTTTTTATTAAAATGAGGTTTTTTAACGTTTTTTGATGTAAAATTTAATTTTACATAAATAAGTATTCCTGAGTTTTTTCAAAAGAACTGATACTTTTCGAGATATACACGGTCAAACAAAAAGTTTGTAAATATAAATTTAATCTCAGTTTTTCTGTCATTACTTTTAACGTTTTTAATTAAAATAAGATTTTTTTATGTAGAATTTAATATTACACAAAAAAGTATTCTTGAGTTTTTTTAAAAAAACTAATACTTTTCGAGATATATAGGGTCAAACAAAAAGTTTGTAAATATAAATTTGATCTCAGTTTTTCTGTCATAACTTTTAAAGTTTTTCATTAAAATCAGAATTTTTGGGGTTTTTTAATGTAAAATTTAATTTTACATAAAAAAGTATTCTTAAGTTTTTTCAAAAAAACTGATACTTTTCGAGATATATAGGGTCAAACAAAAAGTTTGTAAATATAAATTTAATCTCAGTTTTTCTGTCATTACTTTTAATTTTTTTAATTAAAATAAGATTTTTTAATTTTTTTTCATGTAGAATTTAATTTTACACAAAAAAGTATTTTTAAGTTTTTTCAAAAAAACTAATAATTTTCGAGATATATAGGGTCAAACAAAAAGTTTGTAAATATAAATTTGATCTTAGTTTTTCTGTCATAACTTTTAAAGTTTTTAATTAAAATGAGGTTTTTTAACGTTTTTTGATGTAAAATTTAATTTTACATAAAAAAGTATTCTTGAGTTTTTTCAAAAAAACTGATACTTTTCGAGATATACAGGGTCAAACAAAAAGTTTGTAAATATAAATTCTCAGTTTTTCTGTCATAACTTTTAACGTTTTTAATTAAAATAAGATTTTTTGATGAAGAATTTAATATTACACAAAAAAGTATTCCTAAGTTTTTTTAAAAAAACTAATACTTTTCGAGATATATAGGGTCAAACAAAAAGTTTGTAAATATAAATTTGATCTTAGTTTTTCTGTCATAACTGTTAAAGTTTTTAATTAAAATGAGATTTTTTAATGCTTTTTGATGTAAAATTTAATTTTACATAAATAAGTATTCCTGAGTTTTTTCAAAAGAACTGATACTTTTCGAGATATACAGGGTCAAACAAAAAGTTTGTAAATATAAATTTAATCTCAGTTTTTCTGTCATTACTTTTAACGTTTTTAATTAAAATAAGATTTTTTGATGTAGAATTTAATATCACACAAAAAAGTGTTCTTGAGTTTTTTTAAAAAAACTAATACTTTTCGAGATATATAGGGTCAAACAAAAAGTTTGTAAATATAAATTTGATCTCAGTTTTTCTGTCATAACTTTTAAAGTTTTTTATTAAAATCAGAATTTTTGGGGTTTTTTAATGTAAAATTTAATTTTACATAAAAAAGTATTCTTAAGTTTTTTCAAAAAAACTGATACTTTTCGAGATATATAGGGTCAAACAAAAAGTTTGTAAATATAAATTTATTCTCAGTTTTTCTGTCATAACTTTTAATTTTTTTAATTAAATTAAGATTTGTTAATGTTTTTTGATGTAGAATTTAATTTTTACACAAAAAAGTATTTCTAAGTTTTTTATTCGAGATATATAGGGTCAAACAAAAAGTTTGTAAATATAAATTTTATCTAAGTTTTTCTGTCATAACTTTTAAAGTTTTTAATTAAAATTAGGTTTTTTAACGTTTTTTGATGTAAAATTTAATTTTACATAAATAAGTATTCCTGAGTTTTTTCAAAAGAACTGATACTTTTCGAGATATACAGGGTCAAACAAAAAGTTTGTAAATATAAATTCTCAGTTTTTCTGTCATAACTTTTAACGTTTTTAATTAAAATAAGATTTTTTGATGTAGAATTTAATATTACACAAAAAAGTGTTTCTAAGTTTTTTCAAAAAAACTAATAATTTTCGAGATATATAGGGTCAAACAAAAAGTTTGTAAATATAAATTTGATCTAAGTTTTTCTGTCATAACTTTTAAAGTTATTAATTAAAATGAGATTTTTTAATGTTTTTTGATGTAAAATTTAATTTTACATAAATAAGTATTTCTGAGTTTTTTCAAAAGAACTGATACTTTTTGAGATATACAGGGTCAAACAAAAAGTTTGTAAATATAAATTTAATCTCAGTTTTTCTGTCATAACTTTTAATGCTTTTAATTAAAATCAGATTTTTTAATGTTTTTTGATGAAGAATTTAATATTACACAAAAAAGTATTCCTAAGTTTTTTTAAAAAAACTAATACTTTTCGAGATATATAGGGTCAAACAAAAAGTTTGTAAATATAAATTTGATCTTAGTTTTTCTGTCATAACTTTTAAAGTTTTTAATTAAAATGAGATTTTTTAATGTTTTTTGATGTAAAATTTAATTTTACATAAATAAGTATTCGTGAGTTTTTTCAAAAGAACTGATAGTTTTCGAGATATACAGGGTCAAACAAAAAGTTTGTAAATATAAATTTAATCTCAGTTTTGCTGTCATTACTTTTAACGTTTTTAATTAAAATAAGGTTTTTTGATGTAGAATTTAATATCACACAAAAAAGTATTCCTAAGTTTTTTTAAAAAAACTAATACTTTTTGAGATATATAGGGTCAAACAAAAAGTTTGTAAATATAAATTTGATCTCAGTTTTTCTGTCATAACTTTTAAAGTTTTTTATTAAAATGAGGTTGTTTAACGTTTTTTGATGTAAAATTTAATTTTACATAAATAAGTATTCCTGAGTTTTTTCAAAAGAACTGATACTTTTCGAGATATACACGGTCAAACAAAAAGTTTGTAAATATAAATTTAATCTCAGTTTTTCTGTCATTACTTTTAACGTTTTTAATTAAAATAAGATTTTTTTATGTAGAATTTAATATTACACAAAAAAGTATTCTTGAGTTTTTTTAAAAAAACTAATACTTTTCGAGATATATAGGGTCAAACAAAAAGTTTGTAAATATAAATTTGATCTCAGTTTTTCTGTCATAACTTTTAAAGTTTTTTATTAAAATCAGAATTTTTGGGGTTTTTTAATGTAAAATTTAATTTTACATAAAAAAGTATTCTTGAGTTTTTTTCAAAAAAACTGATACTTTTCGAGATATATAGGGTCAAACAAAAAGTTTGTAAATATAAATTTAATCTCAGTTTTTCTGTCATTACTTTTAATTTTTTTAATTAAAATAAGATTTTTTAATTTTTTTTCATGTAGAATTTAATTTTACACAAAAAAGTATTTTTAAGTTTTTTCAAAAAAACTAATAATTTTCGAGATATATAGGGTCAAACAAAAAGTTTGTAAATATAAATTTTATCTAAGTTTTTCTGTCATAACTTTTAAAGTTTTTAATTAAAATGAGGTTTTTTAACGTTTTTTGATGTAAAATTTAATTTTACATAAAAAAGTATTCTTGAGTTTTTTCAAAAAAACTGATACTTTTCGAGATATACAGGGTCAAACAAAAAGTTTGTAAATATAAATTCTCAGTTTTTCTGTCATAACTTTTAACGTTTTTAATTAAAATAAGATTTTTTGATGAAGAATTTAATATAACACAAAAAAGTATTTCTAAGTTTTTTCAAAAAAACTAATAATTTTCGAGATATATAGGGTCAAACAAAAAGTTTGTAAATATAAATTTGATCTAAGTTTTTCTGTCATAACTTTTAAAGTTACTAATTAAAATGAGATTTTTTAATGTTTTTTGATGTAAAATTTAATTTTACATAAATAAGTATTTCTGAGTTTTTTCAAAAGAACTGATACTTTTTGAGATATACAGGGTCAAACAAAAAGTTTGTAAATATAAATTTAATCTCAGTTTTTCTGTCATTACTTTTAACGTTTTTAATTAAAATAAGATTTTTTGATGTAGAATTTAATATTACACAAAAAAGTATTCTTGAGTTTTTTTCAAAAAACTAATACTTTTCGAGATATATAGGGTCAAACAAAAAGTTTGTAAATATAAATTTGATCTCAGTTTTTCTGTCATAACTTTTAAAGTTTTCATTAAAATCAGAATTTTTGGGGTTTTTTAATGTAAAATTTAATTTTACATAAAAAAGTATTCTTGAGTTTTTTCAAAAAAACTGATACTTTTCGAGATATATAGGGTCAAACAAAAAGTTTGTAAATATAAATTTAATCTCAGTTTTTCTGTCATAACTTTTAATGTTTTTAATTAAAATCAGATTTTTTAATGTTTTTTGATGTAGAATTTAATATTACACAAAAAAGTATTCTTAAGTTTTTTTAAAAAAACTAATACTTTTCGGGATATATAGGGTCAAACAAAAAGTTTGTAAATATAAATTTGATCTTAGTTTTTCTCTCATAACTTTTAAAGTTTTTAAATAAAATGAGATTTTTTAAGGTTTTTTGATGTAAAATTTAATTTTACATAAAAAAGTATTCCTGAGTTTTTTTAAAAAAACTGATGCTTTTCGAGATATACAGGGTCAAACAAAAAGTTTGTAAATATAAATTTAATCTCAGTTTTTCTGTCATAACTTTTAATGCTTTTAATTAAAATCAGATTTTTTAATGTTTTTTGATGAAGAATTTAATATTACACAAAAAAGTATTCCTAAGTTTTTTTAAAAAAACTAATACTTTTCGAGATATATAGGGTCAAACAAAAAGTTTGTAAATATAAATTTGATCTTAGTTTTTCTGTCATAACTTTTAAAGTTTTTAATTAAAATGAGATTTTTTAATGTTTTTTGATGTAAAATTTAATTTTACATAAATAAGTATTCGTGAGTTTTTTCAAAAGAACTGATAGTTTTCGAGATATACAGGGTCAAACAAAAAGTTTGTAAATATAAATTTAATCTCAGTTTTGCTGTCATTACTTTTAACGTTTTTAATTAAAATAAGGTTTTTTGATGTAGAATTTAATATCACACAAAAAAGTATTCCTAAGTTTTTTTAAAAAAACTAATACTTTTTGAGATATATAGGGTCAAACAAAAAGTTTGTAAATATAAATTTGATCTCAGTTTTTCTGTCATAACTTTTAAAGTTTTTTATTAAAATGAGGTTTTTTAACGTTTTTTGATGTAAAATTTAATTTTACATAAATAAGTATTCCTGAGTTTTTTCAAAAGAACTGATACTTTTCGAGATATACACGGTCAAACAAAAAGTTTGTAAATATAAATTTAATCTCAGTTTTTCTGTCATTACTTTTAACGTTTTTAATTAAAATAAGATTTTTTTATGTAGAATTTAATATTACACAAAAAAGTATTCTTAAGTTTTTTTAAAAAAACTAATACTTTTCGAGATATATAGGGTCAAACAAAAAGTTTGTAAATATAAATTTGATCTCAGTTTTTCTGTCATAACTTTTAAAGTTTTTCATTAAAATCAGAATTTTTGGGGTTTTTTAATGTAAAATTTAATTTTACATAAAAAAGTATTCTTGAGTTTTTTCAAAAAAACTGATACTTTTCGAGATATATAGGGTCAAACAAAAAGTTTGTAAATATAAATTTAATCTCAGTTTTTCTGTCATTACTTTTAATTTTTTTAATTAAAATAAGATTTTTTAATTTTTTTTCATGTAGAATTTAATTTTACACAAAAAAGTATTTTTAAGTTTTTTCAAAAAAACTAATAATTTTCGAGATATATAGGGTCAAACAAAAAGTTTGTAAATATAAATTTGATCTTAGTTTTTCTGTCATAACTTTTAAAGTTTTTAATTAAAATGAGGTTTTTTAACGTTTTTTGATGTAAAATTTAATTTTACATAAAAAAGTATTCTTGAGTTTTTTCAAAAAAACTGATACTTTTCGAGATATACAGGGTCAAACAAAAAGTTTGTAAATATAAATTCTCAGTTTTTCTGTCATAACTTTTAACGTTTTTAATTAAAATAAGATTTTTTGATGAAGAATTTAATATTACACAAAAAAGTATTTCTAAGTTTTTTCAAAAAAACTAATAATTTTCGAGATATATAGGGTCAAACAAAAAGTTTGTAAATATAAATTTGATCTAAGTTTTTCTGTCATAACTTTTAAAGTTACTAATTAAAATGAGATTTTTTAATGTTTTTTGATGTAAAATTTAATTTTACATAAATAAGTATTTCTGAGTTTTTTCAAAAGAACTGATACTTTTTGAGATATACAGGGTCAAACAAAAAGTTTGTAAATATAAATTTAATCTCAGTTTTTCTGTCATTACTTTTAACGTTTTTAATTAAAATAAGATTTTTTGATGTAGAATTTAATATTACACAAAAAAGTATTCTTGAGTTTTTTTCAAAAAACTAATACTTTTCGAGATATATAGGGTCAAACAAAAAGTTTGTAAATATAAATTTGATCTCAGTTTTTCTGTCATAACTTTTAAAGTTTTTTATTAAAATCAGAATTTTTGGGGTTTTTTAATGTAAAATTTAATTTTACATAAAAAAGTATTCTTAAGTTTTTTCAAAAAAACTGATACTTTTCGAGATATATAGGGTCAAACAAAAAGTTTGTAAATATAAATTTAATCTCAGTTTTTCTGTCATAACTTTTAATGTTTTTAATTAAAATCAGATTTTTTAATGTTTTTTGATGTAGAATTTAATATTACACAAAAAAGTATTCCTAAGTTTTTTTAAAAAAACTAATACTTTTCGAGATATATAGGGTCAAACAAAAAGTTTGTAAATATAAATTTGATCTTAGTTTTTCTGTCATAACTTTTAAAGTTTTTAATTAAAATGAGATTTTTTAATGCTTTTTGATGTAAAATTTAATTTTACATAAATAAGTATTCCTGAGTTTTTTCAAAAGAACTGATACTTTTCGAGATATACAGGGTCAAACAAAAAGTTTGTAAATATAAATTTAATCTCAGTTTTTCTGTCATTACTTTTAACGTTTTTAATTAAAATAAGATTTTTTGATGTTGAATTTAATATCACACAAAAAAGTATTCTTGAGTTTTTTTAAAAAAACTAATACTTTTCGAGATATATAGGGTCAAACAAAAAGTTTGTAAATATAAATTTGATCTCAGTTTTTCTGTCATAACTTTTAAAGTTTTTTATTAAAATCAGAATTTTTGGGGTTTTTTAATGTAAAATTTATTTTACATAAAAAAGTATTCTTAAGTTTTTTCAAAAAAACTGATACTTTTCGAGATATATAGGGTCAAACAAAAAGTTTGTAAATATAAATTTATTCTCAGTTTTTCTGTCATAACTTTTAATTTTTTTAATTAAATTAAGATTTGTTAATGTTTTTTGATGTAGAATTTAATTTTACACAAAAAAGTATTTCTAAGTTTTTTAAAAAAAAATAATAATTTTCGAGATATATAGGGTCAAACAAAAAGTTTGTAAATATAAATTTTATCTAAGTTTTTCTGTCATAACTTTTAAAGTTTTTAATTAAAATTAGGTTTTTTAACGTTTTTTGATGTAAAATTTAATTTTACATAAATAAGTATTCCTGAGTTTTTTCAAAAGAACTGATACTTTTCGAGATATACAGGGTCAAACAAAAAGTTTGTAAATATAAATTCTCAGTTTTTCTGTCATAACTTTTAACGTTTTTAATTAAAATAAGATTTTTTGATGTAGAATTTAATATTACACAAAAAAGTGTTTCTAAGTTTTTTCAAAAAAACTAATAATTTTCGAGATATATAGGGTCAAACAAAAAGTTTGTAAATATAAATTTGATCTAAGTTTTTCTGTCATAACTTTTAAAGTTATTAATTAAAATGAGATTTTTTAATGTTTTTTGATGTAAAATTTAATTTTACATAAATAAGTATTCCTGAGTTTTTTCAAAAGAACTGATACTTTTTGAGATATACAGGGTCAAACAAAAAGTTTGTAAATATAAATTTAATCTCAGTTTTTCTGTCATAACTTTTAATGTTTTTAATTAAAATCAGATTTTTTAATGTTTTTTGATGAAGAATTTAATATTACACAAAAAAGTATTCCTAAGTTTTTTTAAAAAAACTAATACTTTTCGAGATATATAGGGTCAAACAAAAAGTTTGTAAATATAAATTTGATCTTAGTTTTTCTGTCATAACTTTTAAAGTTTTTAATTAAAATAAGATTTTTTAATGTTTTTTGATGTAAAATTTAATTTTACATAAGTAAGTATTCCTGAGTTTTTTCAAAAGAACTGATACTTTTCGAGATATACAGGGTCAAACAAAAAGTTTGTAAATATAAATTTAATCTCAGTTTTTCTGTCATTACTTTTAACGTTTTTAATTAAAGTAAGATTTTTTGATGTAGAATTTAATATTACACAAAAAAGTATTGTTGAGTTTTTTTAAAGAAACTAATACTTTTCGAGATATATAGGGTCAAACAAAAAGTTTGTAAATATAAATTTGATCTCAGTTTTTCTGTCATAACTTTTAAAGTTTTTTATTAAAATCAGAATTTTTGGGGTTTTTTAATGTAAAATTTAATTTTACATAAAAAAGTATTCTTAAGTTTTTTCAAAAAAACTGATACTTTTCGAGATATATAGGGTCAAACAAAAAGTTTGTAAATATAAATTTAATCTCAGTTTTTCTGTCATAACTTTTAATGTTTTTAATTAAAATCAGATTTTTTAATGTTTTTTGATGTAGAATTTAATATTACACAAAAAAGTATTCCTAAGTTTTTTTAAAAAAACTAATACTTTTCGAGATATATAGGGTCAAACAAAAAGTTTGTAAATATAAATTTGATCTTAGTTTTTCTGTCATAACTTTTAAAGTTTTTAATTAAAATGAGATTTTTTAATGCTTTTTGATGTAAAATTTAATTTTACATAAATAAGTATTCCTGAGTTTTTTCAAAAGAACTGATACTTTTCGAGATATACAGGGTCAAACAAAAAGTTTGTAAATATAAATTTAATCTCAGTTTTTCTGTCATTACTTTTAACGTTTTTAATTAAAATAAGATTTTTTGATGTTGAATTTAATATCACACAAAAAAGTATTCTTGAGTTTTTTTAAAAAAACTAATACTTTTCGAGATATATAGGGTCAAACAAAAAGTTTGTAAATATAAATTTGATCTCAGTTTTTCTGTCATAACTTTTAAAGTTTTTTATTAAAATCAGAATTTTTGGGGTTTTTTAATGTAAAATTTATTTTACATAAAAAAGTATTCTTAAGTTTTTTCAAAAAAACTGATACTTTTCGAGATATATAGGGTCAAACAAAAAGTTTGTAAATATAAATTTATTCTCAGTTTTTCTGTCATAACTTTTAAAGTTTTTAATTAAAATGAGATTTTTTAATGCTTTTTGATGTAAAATTTAATTTTACATAAATAAGTATTCGTGAGTTTTTTCAAAAGAACTGATAGTTTTCGAGATATACAGGGTCAAACAAAAAGTTTGTAAATATAAATTTAATCTCAGTTTTGCTGTCATTACTTTTAACGTTTTTAATTAAAATAAGATTTTTTGATGTAGAATTTAATATCACACAAAAAAGTATTCCTAAGTTTTTTTAAAAAAACTAATACTTTTTGAGATATATAGGGTCAAACAAAAAGTTTGTAAATATAAATTTGATCTCAGTTTTTCTGTCATAACTTTTAAAGTTTTTTATTAAAATGAGGTTTTTTAACGTTTTTTGATGTAAAATTTAATTTTACATAAATAAGTATTCCTGAGTTTTTTCAAAAGAACTGATACTTTTCGAGATATACAGGGTCAAACAAAAAGTTTGTAAATATAAATTTAATCTCAGTTTTTCTGTCATTACTTTTAACGTTTTTAATTAAAATAAGATTTTTTTATGTAGAATTTAATATTACACAAAAAAGTATTCTTGAGTTTTTTTAAAAAAACTAATACTTTTCGAGATATATAGGGTCAAACAAAAAGTTTGTAAATATAAATTTGATCTCAGTTTTTCTGTCATAACTTTTAAAGTTTTCATTAAAATCAGAATTTTTGGGGTTTTTTAATGTAAAATTTAATTTTACATAAAAAAGTATTTTTGAGTTTTTTCAAAAAAACTGATACTTTTCGAGATATATAGGGTCAAACAAAAAGTTTGTAAATATAAATTTAATCTCAGTTTTTCTGTCATAACTTTTAATGTTTTTAATTAAAATCAGATTTTTTAATGTTTTTTGATGTAGAATTTAATATTACACAAAAAAGTATTCTTAAGTTTTTTTAAAAAAACTAATACTTTTCGGGATATATAGGGTCAAACAAAAAGTTTGTAAATATAAATTTGATCTTAGTTTTTCTCTCATAACTTTTAAAGTTTTTAATTAAAATGAGATTTTTTAATGTTTTTTGATGTAAAATTTAATTTTACATAAGTA
Source organism: Altica lythri (assembly GCA_964028335.1). Lineage (NCBI taxonomy): Eukaryota > Metazoa > Arthropoda > Insecta > Coleoptera > Chrysomelidae > Altica > Altica lythri. The sequence continues at coordinate 716,874 of CAXIIO010000226.1, read as the reverse complement.
AGTATTCCTGAGTTTTTTCAAAAGAACTGATACTTTTCGAGATATACAGGGTCAAACAAAAAGTTTGTAAATATAAATTTAATCTCAGTTTTTCTGTCATTACTTTTAACGTTTTTAATTAAAATAAGATTTTTTGATGTAGAATTTAATATTACACAAAAAAGTATTCTTGAGTTTTTTTAAAGAAACTAATACTTTTCGAGATATATAGGGTCAAACAAAAAGTTTGTAAATATAAATTTGATCTCAGTTTTTCTGTCATAACTTTTAAAGTTTTTTATTAAAATCAGAATTTTTGGGGTTTTTTAATGTAAAATTTAATTTTACATAAAAAAGTATTCTTAAGTTTTTTCAAAAAAACTGATACTTTTCGAGATATATAGGGTCAAACAAAAAGTTTGTAAATATAAATTTAATCTCAGTTTTTCTGTCATAACTTTTAATGTTTTTAATTAAAATCAGATTTTTTAATGTTTTTTGATGTAGAATTTAATATTACACAAAAAAGTATTCCTAAGTTTTTTTAAAAAAACTAATACTTTTCGAGATATATAGGGTCAAACAAAAAGTTTGTAAATATAAATTTGATCTTAGTTTTTCTGTCATAACTTTTAAAGTTTTTAATTAAAATGAGATTTTTTAATGTTTTTTTATGTAAAATTTAATTTTACATAAATAAGTATTCCTGAGTTTTTTCAAAAGAACTGATACTTTTCGAGATATACAGGGTCAAACAAAAAGTTTGTAAATATAAATTTAATCTCAGTTTTTCTGTCATTACTTTTAACGTTTTTAATTAAAATAAGATTTTTTGATGTAGAATTTAATATTACACAAAAAAGTATCTTTGAGTTTTTTTTAAAAAACTAATACTTTTCGAGATATATAGGGTCAAACAAAAAGTTTGTAAATATAAATTTGATCTCAGTTTTTCTGTCATAACTTTTAAAGTTTTTTATTAAAATCAGAATTTTTGGGGTTTTTTAATGTAAAATTTAATTTTACATAAAAAAGTATTCTTGAGTTTTTTCAAAAAAACTGATACTTTTCGAGATATATAGGGTCAAACAAAAAGTTTGTAAATATAAATTTAATCTCAGTTTTTCTGTCATAACTTTTAATGTTTTTAATTAAAATTAGATTTTTTAATGTTTTTTGATGTAGAATTTCATATTACACAGAAAAGTATTTTTAAGTTTTTTTAAAAAAACTAATACTTTTCGAGATATATAGGGTCAAACAAAAAGTTTGTAAATATAAATTTGATCTTAGTTTTTCTGTCATAACTTTTAAAGTTTTTAATTAAAATGAGATTTTTTAATGCTTTTTGATGTAAAATTTAATTTTACATAAATAAGTATTCCTGAGTTTTTTCAAAAGAACTGATACTTTTCGAGATATACAGGGTCAAACAAAAAGTTTGTAAATATAAATTTAATCTCAGTTTTTCTGTCATTACTTTTAACGTTTTTAATTAAAATAAGATTTTTTGATGTAGAATTTTATATTACACAAAAAAGTATTCTTGAGTTTTTTTAAAAAAACTAATACTTTTCGAGATATATAGGGTCAAACAAAAAGTTTGTAAATATAAATTTGATCTCAGTTTTTCTGTCATAACTTTTAATGTTTTTAATTAAAATCAGATTTTTTAATGTTTTTTGATGTAGAATTTAATATAACACAAAAAAGTATTCCTAAGTTTTTTTAAAAAAACTAATACTTTTCGAGATATATAGGGTCAAACAAAAAGTTTGTAAATATAAATTTGATCTTAGTTTTTCTGTCATAACTTTTAAAGTTTTTAATTAAAATGAGATTTTTTAATGTTTTGTGATGTAAAATTTAATTTTACATAAATAAGTATTCCTGAGTTTTTTCAAAAGAACTGATACTTTTCGAGATATACAGGGTCAAACAAAAAGTTTGTAAATATAAATTTGATCTTAGTTTTTCTGTCATAACTTTTAAAGTTTTTAATTAAAATCAGATTTTTTAATGTTTTTTGATGTAAAATTTAATTTTACATAAATAAGTATTCGTGAGTTTTTTCAAAAGAACTGATACTTTTCGAGATATACAGGGTCAAACAAAATGTTTGTAAATATAAATTTAATCTCAGTTTTTCTGTCATTACTTTTAACGTTTTTAATTAAAATAAGATTTTTTGATGTAGAATTTAATATCACACAAAAAAGTATTCTTGAGTTTTTTTAAAAAAACTAATACTTTTCGAGATATATATTGTCAAACAAAAAGTTTGTAAATATAAATTTGATCTCAGTTTTTCTGTCATAACTTTTAAAGTTTTTTATTAAAATCAGAATTTTTGGGGTTTTTTAATGTAAAATTTAATTTTACATAAAAAAGTATTCTTAAGTTTTTTCAAAAAAACTGATACTTTTCGAGATATATAGGGTCAAACAAAAAGTTTGTAAATATAAATTTATTCTCAGTTTTTCTGTCATAACTTTTAATTTTTTTAATTAAATTAAGACTTGTTAATGTTTTTTGATGTAGAATTTAATTTTACACAAAAAAGTATTTCTAAGTTTTTAAAAAAAAAAAATAATAATTTTCGAGATATATAGGGTCAAACAAAAAGTTTGTAAATATAAATTTTATCTAAGTTTTTCTGTCATAACTTTTAAAGTTTTTAATTAAAATTAGGTTTTTTAACGTTTTTTGATGTAAAATTTAATTTTACATAAATAAGTATTCCTGAGTTTTTTCAAAAGAACTGATACTTTTCGAGATATACAGGGTCAAACAAAAAGTTTGTAAATATAAATTCTCAGTTTTTCTGTCATAACTTTTAACGTTTTTAATTAAAATAAGATTTTTTGATGTAGAATTTAATATTACACAAAAAAGTGTTACTAAGTTTTTTCAAAAAAACTAATAATTTTCGAGATATATAGGGTCAAACAAAAAGTTTGTAAATATAAATTTAATCTCAGTTTTTCTGTCATAACTTTTAATGTTTTTAATTAAAATCAGATTTTTTAATGTTTTTTTATGAAGAATTTAATATTACACAAAAAAGTATTCCTAAGTTTTTTTAAAAAAACTAATACTTTTCGAGATATATAGGGTCAAACAAAAAGTTTGTAAATATAAATTTGATCTTAGTTTTTCTGTCATAACTTTTAAAGTTTTTAATTAAAATGAGATTTTTTAATGTTTTTTGATGTAAAATTTAATTTTACATAAATAAGTATTCGTGAGTTTTTTCAAAAGAACTGATACTTTTCGAGATATACAGGGTCAAACAAAAAGTTTGTAAATATAAATTTAATCTCAGTTTTTCTGTCATAACTTTTAATGTTTTTAATTAAAATCAGATTTTTTAATGTTTTTTGATGTAGAATTTAATATTACACAAAAAAGTATTCCTAAGTTTTTTTAAAAAAACTAATACTTTTCGAGATATATAGGGTCAAACAAAAAGTTTGTAAATATAAATTTGATCTTAGTTTTTCTGTCATAACTTTTAAAGTTTTAAATTAAAATGAGATTTTTTAATGTTTTTTGATGTAAAATTTAATTTTACATAAGTAAGTATTCCTGAGTTTTTTCAAAAGAACTGATACTTTTCGAGATATACAGGGTCAAACAAAAAGTTTGTAAATATAAATTTAATCTCAGCTTTTCTGTCATTACTTTTAACGTTTTTAATTAAAATCAGATTTTTTAATGTTTTTTGATGTAGAATTTAATATTACACAAAAAAGTATTCCTAAGTTTTTTTAAAAAAACTAATACTTTTCGAGATATATAGGGTCAAACAAAAAGTTTGTAAATATAAATTTGATCTTAGTTTTTCTGTCATAACTTTTAAAGTTTTTAATTAAAATGAGATTTTTTAATGTTTTGTGATGTAAAATTTAATTTTACATAAATAAGTATTCCTGAGTTTTTTTAAAAGAACTGATACTTTTCGAGATATACAGGGTCAAACAAAAAGTTTGTAAATATAAATTTGATCTTAGTTTTTCTGTCATAACTTTTAAAGTTTTTAATTAAAATGAGATTTTTTAATGTTTTTTGATGTAAAATTTAATTTTACATAAATAAGTATTCCTGAGTTTTTTCGAAAAAACTGATACTTTTCGAGATATACAGGGTCAAACAAAAAGTTTGTAAATATAAATTTAATCTCAGTTTTTCTGTCATTACTTTTAACGTTTTTAATTAAAATAAGATTTTTTGATGTAGAATTTAATATTACCCAAAAAATTATTCTTGAGTTTTTTTAAAAAAACTAATACTTTTCGAGATATATAGGGTCAAACAAAAAGTTTGTAAATATAAATTTGATCTCAGTTTTTCTGTCATAACTTTTAAAGTTTTTTATTAAAATCAGAATTTTTGGGGTTTTTTAATGTAAAATTTAATTTTACATAAAAAAGTATTCTTGAGTTTTTTCCAAAAAACTGATACTTTTCGAGATATATAGGGTCAAACAAAAAGTTTGTAAATATAAATTTAATCTCAGTTTTTCTGTCATTACTTTTAATTTTTTTAATTAAAATAAGATTTTTTAATTTTTTTTCATGTAGAATTTAATTTTACACAAAAAAGTATTTTTAAGTTTTTTCAAAAAAACTAATAATTTTCGAGATATATAGGGTCAAACAAAAAGTTTGTAAATATAAATTTAATCTCAGCTTTTCTGTCATTACTTTTAACGTTTTTAATTAAAATCAGATTTTTTAATGTTTTTTGATGTAGAATTTAATATTACACAAAAAAGTATTCCTAAGTTTTTTTAAAAAAACTAATACTTTTCGAGATATATAGGGTCAAACAAAAAGTTTGTAAATATAAATTTGATCTTAGTTTTTCTGTCATAACTTTTAAAGTTTTTAATTAAAATGAGATTTTTTAATGTTTTGTGATGTAAAATTTAATTTTACATAAATAAGTATTCCTGAGTTTTTTCAAAAGAACTGATACTTTTCGAGATATACAGGGTCAAACAAAAAGTTTGTAAATATAAATTTGATCTTAGTTTTTCTGTCATAACTTTTAAAGTTTTTAATTAAAATGAGATTTTTTAATGTTTTTTGATGTAAAATTTAATTTTACATAAATAAGTATTCCTGAGTTTTTTCGAAAGAACTGATACTTTTCGAGATATACAGGGTCAAACAAAAAGTTTGTAAATATAAATTTAATCTCAGTTTTTCTGTCATTACTTTTAACGTTTTTAATTAAAATAAGATTTTTTGATGTAGAATTTAATATTACCCAAAAAATTATTCTTGAGTTTTTTTAAAAAAACTAATACTTTTCGAGATATATAGGGTCAAACAAAAAGTTTGTAAATATAAATTTGATCTCAGTTTTTCTGTCATAACTTTTAAAGTTTTTTATTAAAATCAGAATTTTTGGGGTTTTTTAATGTAAAATTTAATTTTACATAAAAAAGTATTCCTGAGTTTTTTCCAAAAAACTGATACTTTTCGAGATATATAGGGTCAAACAAAAAGTTTGTAAATATAAATTTAATCTCAGTTTTTCTGTCATTACTTTTAATTTTTTTAATTAAAATAAGATTTTTTAATTTTTTTTCATGTAGAATTTAATTTTACACAAAAAAGTATTTTTAAGTTTTTTCAAAAAAAACTAATAATTTTCGAGATATATAGGGTCAAACAAAAAGTTTGTAAATATAAATTTTATCTAAGTTTTTCTGTCATAACTTTTAAAGTTTTTAATTAAAATGAGGTTTTTTAACGTTTTTTGATGTAAAATTTAATTTTACATAAAAAAGTATTCTTAAGTTTTTTCAAAAAAACTGATACTTTTCGAGATATACAGGGTCAAACAAAAAGTTTGTAAATATAAATTCTCAGTTTTTCTGTCATAACTTTTAACGTTTTTAATTAAAATAAGATTTTTTGATGAAGAATTTAATATTACACAAAAAAGTATTTCTAAGTTTTTTCAAAAAAACTAATAGTTTTCGAGATATATAGGGTCAAACAAAAAGTTTGTAAATATAAATTTGATCTAAGTTTTTCTGTCATAACTTTTAAAGTTATTAATTAAAATGAGATTTTTTAATGTTTTTTGATGTAAAATTTAATTTTACATAAATAAGTATTTCTGAGTTTTTTCAAAAGAACTGATACTTTTTGAGATATACAGGGTCAAACAAAAAGTTTGTAAATATAAATTTAATCTCAGTTTTTCTGTCATTACTTTTAACGTTTTTAATTAAAATAAGATTTTTTGATGTAGAATTTAATATTACACAAAAAAGTATTCTTGAGTTTTTTTTTAAAAAACTAATACTTTTCGAGATATATAGGGTCAAACAAAAAGTTTGTAAATATAAATTTGATCTCAGTTTTTCTGTCATAACTTTTAAAGTTTTCATTAAAATCAGAATTTTTGGGGTTTTTTAATGTAAAATTTAATTTTACATAAAAAAAGTATTCTTGAGTTTTTTCAAAAAAACTGATACTTTTCGAGATATATAGGGTCAAACAAAAAGTTTGTAAATATAAATTTATTCTCAGTTTTTCTGTCATAACTTTTAATGTTTTTAATTAAAATTAGGTTTTTTAACGTTTTTTGATGTAAAATTTAATTTTACATAAATAAGTATTCCTGAGTTTTTTCAAAAGAACTGATACTTTTCGAGATATACAGGGTCAAACAAAAAGTTTGTAAATATAAATTCTCAGTTTTTCTGTCATAACTTTTAACGTTTTTAATTAAAATAAGATTTTTTGATGTAGAATTTAATATTACACAAAAAAGTGTTTCTAAGTTTTTTCAAAAAAACTAATAATTTTCGAGATATATAGGGTCAAACAAAAAGTTTGTAAATATAAATTTAATATCAGTTTTTCTGTCATAACTTTTAATGTTTTTAATTAAAATCAGATTTTTTAATGTTTTTTGATGAAGAATTTAATATAACACAAAAAAGTATTCCTAAGTTTTTTTAAAAAACTAATACTTTTCGAGATATATAGGGTCAAACAAAAAGTTTGTAAATATAAATTTGATCTTAGTTTTTCTGTCATAACTTTTAAAGTTTTTAATTAAAATGAGATTTTTTAATGTTTTTTGATGTAAAATTTAATTTTACATAAATAAGTATTCGTGAGTTTTTTCAAAAGAACTGATACTTTTCGAGATATACAGGGTCAAACAAAAAGTTTGTAAATATAAATTTAATCTCAGTTTTTCTGTCATAACTTTTAATGTTTTTAATTAAAATCAGATTTTTTAATGTTTTTTGATGTAGAATTTAATATTACACAAAAAAGTATTCATAAGTTTTTTTAAAAAAACTAATACTTTTCGAGATATATAGGGTCAAACAAAAAGTTTGTAAATATAAATTTGATCTTAGTTTTTCTGTCATAACTTTTAAAGTTTTTAATTAAAATGAGATTTTTTAATGTTTTTTGATGTAGAATTTAATATTACACAAAAAAGTATTCTTAAGTTTTTTTAAAAAAACTAATACTTTTCGAGATATATAGGGTCAAACAAAAAGTTTGTAAATATAAATTTGATCTTAGTTTTTCTCTCATAACTTTTAAAGTTTTTAATTAAAATGAGATTTTTTAACGTTTTTTGATGTAAAATTTAATTTTACATAAGTAAGTATTCCTGAGTTTTTTCAAAAGAACTGATACTTATCGAGATATACAGGGTCAAACAAAAAGTTTGTAAATATAAATTTAATCTCAGTTTTTCTGTCATTACTTTTAACGTTTTTAATTAAAATAAGATTTTTTGATGTAGAATTTAATATTACACAAAAAGGTATTCTTGAGTTTTTTTAAAGAAACTAATACTTTTCGAGATATATAGGGTCAAACAAAAAGTTTGTAAATATAAATTTGATCTCAGTTTTTCTGTCATAACTTTTAAAGTTTTTTATTAAAATCAGAATTTTTGGGGTTTTTTAATGTGAAATTTAATTTTACATAAAAAAGTATTCTTAAGTTTTTTCAAAAAAACTGATACTTTTCGAGATATATAGGGTCAAACAAAAAGTTTGTAAATATAAATTTAATCTCAGTTTTTCTGTCATAACTTTTAATGTTTTTAATTAAAATCAGATTTTTTAATGTTTTTTGATGTAGAATTTAATATTACACAAAAAAGTATTCCTAAGTTTTTTTAAAAAAACTAATACTTTTCGAGATATATAGGGTCAAACAAAAAGTTTGTAAATATAAATTTGATCTTAGTTTTTCTGTCATAACTTTTAAAGTTTTTAATTAAAATGAGATTTTTTAATGTTTTTTGATGTAAAATTTAATTTTACATAAATAAGTATTCCTGAGTTTTTTCAAAAGAACTGATACTTTTCGAGATATACAGGGTCAAACAAAAAGTTTGTAAATATAAATTTAATCTCAGTTTTTCTGTCATTACTTTTAACGTTTTTAATTAAAATAAGATTTTTTGATGTAGAATTTAATATTACACAAAAAAGTATTCTTGAGTTTTTTTTAAAAAACTAATACTTTTCGAGATATATAGGGTCAAACAAAAAGTTTGTAAATATAAATTTGATCTCAGTTTTTCTGTCATAACTTTTAAAGTTTTTTATTAAAATCAGAATTTTTGGGGTTTTTTAATGTAAAATTTAATTGTACATAAAAAAGTATTCTTGAGTTTTTTTAAAAAAACTGATACTTTTCGAGATATATAGGGTCAAACAAAAAGTTTGTAAATATAAATTTAATCTCAGTTTTTCTGTCATAACTTTTAATGTTTTTAATTAAAATTAGATTTTTTAATGTTTTGTGATGTAGAATTTCATATTACACAGAAAAGTATCCCTAAGTTTTTTTAAAAAAACTAATACTTTTCGAGATATATAGGGTCAAACAAAAAGTTTGTAAATATAAATTTGATCTTAGTTTTTCTGTCATAACTTTTAAAGTTTTTAATTAAAATGAGATTTTTTAATGTTTTTTGATGTAAAATTTAATTTTACATAAATAAGTATTCCTGAGTTTTTTTAAAAGAACTGATACTTTTCGAGATATACAGGGTCAAACAAAAAGTTTGTAAATATAAATTTAATCTCAGTTTTTCTGTCATTACTTTTAACGTTTTTAATTAAAATAAGATTTTTTGATGTAGAATTTTATATTACACAAAAAAGGATTCCTGAGTTTTTTTAAAAAAACTAATACTTTTCGAGATATATAGGGTCAAACAAAAAGTTTGTAAATATAAATTTGATCTCAGTTTTTCTGTCATCACTTTTAAAGTTTTTTATTAAAATCAGAATTTTTGGGGTTTTTTAATGTAAAATTTAATTTTACATAAAAAAGTATTCTTGAGTTTTTTCAAAAAAACTGATACTTTTCGAGATATATAGGGTCAAACAAAAAGTTTGTAAATATAAATTTAATCTCAGTTTTTCTGTCATAACTTTTAATGTTTTTAATTAAAATCAGATTTTTTATGTTTTTTGATGAAGAATTTAATATTACACAAAAAAGTATTCTTAAGTTTTTTTAAAAAAACTAATACTTTTCGAGATATATAGGGTCAAACAAAAAGTTTGTAAATATAAATTTTATCTAAGTTTTTCTGTCATAACTTTTAAAGTTTTTAATTAAAATGAGGTTTTTTAACGTTTTTTGATGTAAAATTTAATTTTACATAAATAAGTATTCCTGAGTTTTTTCAAAAGAACTGATACTTTTCGAGATATACAGGGTCAAACAAAAAGTTTGTAAATATAAATTCTCAGTTTTTCTGTCATAACTTTTAACGTTTTTAATTAAAATAAGATTTTTTGATGTAGAATTTAATATTACACAAAAAAGTGTTTCTAAGTTTTTTCAAAAAAACTAATAATTTTCGAGATATATAGGGTCAAACAAAAAGTTTGTAAATATAAATTTGATCTAAGTTTTTCTGTCATAACTTTTAAAGTTATTAATTAAATGAGATTTTTTAATGTTTTTTTATGTAAAATTTAATTTTACATAAATAAGTATTCCTGAGTTTTTTCAAAAGAACTGATACTTTTTGAGATATACAGGGTCAAACAAAAAGTTTGTAAATATAAATTTAATCTCAGTTTTTCTGTCATAACTTTTAATGTTTTAGATTAAAATCAGATTTTTTAATGTTTTTTGATGAAGAATTTAATATTACACAAAAAAGTATTCCTAAGTTTTTTTAAAAAAACTAATACTTTTCGAGATATATAGGGTCAAACAAAAAGTTTTTAAATATAAATTTGATCTTAGTTTTTCTGTCATAACTTTTAAAAGTTTTAATTAAAATGAGATTTTTTAATGTTTTTTGATGTAAAATTTAATTTTACATAAATAAGTATTCGTGAGTTTTTTTAAAAGAACTGATACTTTTCGAGATATACAGGGTCAAACAAAAAGTTTGTAAATATAAATTTAATCTCAGTTTTTCTGTCATTACTTTTAACGTTTTTAATTAAAATAAGATTTTTTGATGTAGAATTTAATATTACACAAAAAGGTATTCTTGAGTTTTTTTAAAGAAACTAATACTTTTCGAGATATATAGGGTCAAACAAAAAGTTTGTAAATATAAATTTGATCTCAGTTTTTCTGTCATAACTTTTAAAGTTTTTTATTAAAATCAGAATTTTTGGGGTTTTTTAATGTAAAATTTAATTTTACATAAAAAAGTATTCTTAAGTTTTTTCAAAAAAACTGATACTTTTCGAGATATATAGGGTCAAACAAAAAGTTTGTAAATATAAATTTAATCTCAGTTTTTCTGTCATAACTTTTAATGTTTTTAATTAAAATCAGATTTTTTAATGTTTTTTGATGTAGAATTTAATATTACACAAAAAAGTATTCCTAAGTTTTTTTAAAAAAACTAATACTTTTCGAGATATATAGGGTCAAACAAAAAGTTTGTAAATATAAATTTGATCTTAGTTTTTCTGTCATAACTTTTAAAGTTTTTAATTAAAATGAGATTTTTTAATGTTTTTTGATGTAAAATTTAATTTTACATAAATAAGTATTCCTGAGTTTTTTCAAAAGAACTGATACTTTTCGAGATATACAGGGTCAAACAAAAAGTTTGTAAATATAAATTTAATCTCAGTTTTTCTGTCATTACTTTTAACGTTTTTAATTAAAATAAGATTTTTTGATGTAGAATTTAATATTACACAAAAAAGTATTCTTGAGTTTTTTTTAAAAAACTAATACTTTTCGAGATATATAGGGTCAAACAAAAAGTTTGTAAATATAAATTTGATCTCAGTTTTTCTGTCATAACTTTTAAAGTTTTTTATTAAAATCAGAATTTTTGGGGTTTTTTAATGTAAAATTTAATTTTACATAAAAAAGTATTCTTGAGTTTTTTCAAAAAAACTGATACTTTTCGAGATATATAGGGTCAAACAAAAAGTTTGTAAATATAAATTTAATCTCAGTTTTTCTGTCATAACTTTTAATGTTTTTAATTAAAATTAGATTTTTTAATGTTTTTTGATGTAGAATTTCATATTACACAAAAAAGTATTTCTAAGTTTTTTCAAAAAAACTAATAATTTTCGAGATATACAGGGTCAAACAAAAAGTTTGTAAATATAAATTTAATCTCAGTTTTTCTGTCAATACTTTTAACGTTTTTAATTAAAATAAGATTTTTTAATGTAGAATTTAATATTACACAAAAAAGTATTCCTGAGTTTTTTTTAAAAAAACTAATACTTTTCGAGATATATAGGGTCAAACAAAAAGTTTGTAAATATAAATTTGATCTCAGTTTTTCTGTCATAACTTTTAAAGTTTTTTATTAAAATCAGAATTTTTGGGGTTTTTTAATGTAAAATTTAATTTTACATAAAAAAGTATTCTGGAGTTTTTTCAAAAAAACTGATACTTTTCGAGATATATAGGGTCAAACAAAAAGTTTGTAAATATAAATTTAATCTCAGTTTTTCTGTCATAACTTTTAATGTTTTTAATTAAAATCAGATTTTTTAATGTTTTTTGATGTAGAATTTAATATTACACAAAAAAGTATTCTTAAGTTTTTTTTAAAAAAACTAATACTTTTCGAGATATATAGGGTCAAACAAAAAGTTTGTAAATATAAATTTGATCTTAGTTTTTCTGTCATAACTTTTAAAGTTTTTAATTAAAATGAGATTTTTTAATGTTTTTTGATGTAAAATTTAATTTTACATAAATAAGTATTCCTGAGTTTTTTCAAAAGAACTGATACTTTTCGAGATATACAGGGTCAAACAAAAAGTTTGTAAATATAAATTTAATCTCAGTTTTTCTGTCATTACTTTTAACGTTTTTAATTAAAATAAGATTTTTTGATGTAGAATTTAATATTACACAAAAAAGTATTCTTGAGTTTTTTTTAAAAAACTAATACTTTTCGAGATATATAGGGTCAAACAAAAAGTTTGTAAATATAAATTTGATCTCAGTTTTTCTGTCATAACTTTTAAAGTTTTTTATTAAAATCAGAATTTTTGAGGTTTTTTAATGTAAAATTTAATTTTACATAAAAAAGTATTCTTGAGTTTTTTCAAAAAAACTGATACTTTTCGAGATATATAGGGTCAAACAAAAAGTTTGTAAATATAAATTTAATCTCAGTTTTTCTGTCATAACTTTTAATGTTTTTAATTAAAATTAGATTTTTTAATGTTTTTTGATGTAGAATTTCATATTACACAAAAAAGTATTTCTAAGTTTTTTCAAAAAAACTAATAATTTTCGAGATATATAGGGTCAAACAAAAAGTTTGTAAATATAAATTTGATCTAAGTTTTTCTGTCATAACTTTTAAAGTTTTTAATTAAAATGAAATTTTTTAATGTTTTTTGATGTAAAATTTAATTTTACATAAATAAGTATTCCTGAGTTTTTTCAAAAGAACTGATACTTTTTGAGATATACAGGGTCAAACAAAAAGTTTGTAAATATAAATTTAATCTCAGTTTTTCTGTCAATACTTTTAACGTTTTTAATTAAAATAAGATTTTTTAATGTAAAATTTAATATTACACAAAAAAGTATTCCTGAGTTTTTTTTAAAAAAACTAATACTTTTCGAGATATATAGGGTCAAACAAAAAGTTTGTAAATATAAATTTGATCTCAGTTTTTCTGTCATAACTTTTAAAGTTTTTTATTAAAATCAGAATTTTTGGGGTTTTTTAATGTAAAATTTAATTTTACATAAAAAAGTATTCTGGAGTTTTTTCAAAAAAACTGATACTTTTCGAGATATATAGGGTCAAACAAAAAGTTTGTAAATATAAATTTAATCTCAGTTTTTCTGTCATAACTTTTAATGTTTTTAATTAAAATCAGATTTTTTAATGTTTTTTGATGTAGAATTTAATATTACACAAAAAAGTATTCTTAAGTTTTTTTTAAAAAAACTAATACTTTTCGAGATATATAGGGTCAAACAAAAAGTTTGTAAATATAAATTTGATCTTAGTTTTTCTGTCATAACTTTTAAAGTTTTTAATTAAAATGAGATTTTTTAATGTTTTTTGATGTAAAATTTAATTTTACATAAATAAGTATTCCTGAGTTTTTTCAAAAGAACTGATACTTTTCGAGATATACAGGGTCAAACAAAAAGTTTGTAAATATAAATTTAATCTCAGTTTTTCTGTCATTACTTTTAACGTTTTTAATTAAAATAAGATTTTTTGATGTAGAATTTAATATTACACAAAAAAGTATTCTTGAGTTTTTTTAAAAAAACTGATACTTTTCGAGATATATAGGGTCAAACAAAAAGTTTGTAAATATAAATTTAATCTCAGTTTTTCTGTCATAACTTTTAATGTTTTTAATTAAAATCAGATTTTTTAATGTTTTTTGATGTAGAATTTAATATTACACAAAAAAGTATTCCTAAGTTTTTTTAAAAAAACTAATACTTTTCGAGATATATAGGGTCAAACAAAAAGTTTGTAAATATAAATTTGATCTTAGTTTTTCTGTCATAACTTTTAAAGTTTTTAATTAAAATGAGATTATTTAATGCTTTTGATGTAAAATTTAATTTTACATAAATAAGTATTCCTGAGTTTTTTCAAAAGAGCTGCTACTTTTCGAGATATACAGGGTCAAACAAAAAGTTTGTAAATATAAATTTAATCTCAGTTTTTCTGTCATTACTTTTAACGTTTTTAATTAAAATAAGATTTTTTGATGTAGAATTTAATATTACACAAAAAAGTATTCTTGAGTTTTTTTAAAAAAACTAATACTTTTCGAGATATATAGGGTCAAACAAAAAGTTTGTAAATATAAATTTGATCTCAGTTTTTCTGTCATAACTTTTAAAGTTTTTTATTAAAATCAGAATTTTTGGGGTTTTTTAATGTAAAATTTAATTCTACATAAAAAAGTATTCTTGAGTTTTTTCAAAAAAACTGATATTTTTCGAGATATATAGGGTCAAACAAAAAGTTTGTAAATATAAATTTAATCTCAGTTTTTCTGTCATAACTTTTAATTTTTTTAATTAAAATAAGATTTTTTAATGTTTTTTGATGTAGAATTTAATTTTACACAAAAAAGTTTTTTTAAGTTTTTTCAAAAAAACTAATAATTTTCGAGATATATAGGGTCAAACAAAAAGTTTGTAAATATAAATTTGATATAAGTTTTTCTGTCATAACTTTTAAAGTTTTTAATTAAAATGAGATTTTTTAATGTTTTTTGATGTAAAATTTAATTTTACATAAATAAGTACTCCTAAATTTTTCAAAAGAACTGATACTTTTTGAGATATACAGGGTCAAACAAAAAGTTTGTAAATATAAATTTGATCTCAGTTTTTCTGTCATAACTTTTAAAGTTTTTTATTAAAATCAGAATTTTTGGCGTTTTTTAATGTAAAATTTAATTTGACATAAAAAAGTATTCCTGAGTTTTTTTAAAAAAACTGATACTTTTCGAGATATATAGGGTCAAACAAAAAGTTTGTAAATATAAATTTAATTTCAGTTTTTCTGTCATAACTTTTAATGTTTTTAATTAAAATCAGATTTTTTAATATTTTTTGATGTAGAATTTAATATTACAAAAAAAAAGTATTCTTAAGTTTTTTTAAAAAAACTAATACTTTTCGAGATATATAGGGTCAAACAAAAAGTTTGTAAATATAAATTTAATCTCAGTTTTTCTGTCATTACTTTTAACGTTTTTAATTAAAATAAGATTTTTTGATGTAGAATTTAATATTACACAAAAAATTATTTCTAAGTTTTTTCAAAAAAACTAATAATTTTCGAGATATATAGGGTCAAACAAAAAGTTTGTAAATATAAATTTGATCTAAGTTTTTCTGTCATAACTTTTAATGTTTTTAATTAAAATCAGATTTTTTAATGTTTTGTGATGTAGAATTTAATATTACACAAAAAAGTATTCCTAAGTTTTTTTAAAAAAACTAATACTTTTCGAGATATATAGGGTCAAACAAAAAGTTTGTAAATATAAATTTGATCTTAGTTTTTCTGTCATAACTTTTAATGTTTTTAATTAAAATGAGATTTTTTAATATTTTTTGATGTAAAATTTAATTTTACATAAATAAGTATTCCGGAGTTTTTTCAAAAGAACTGATACTTTTCGAGATATACAGGGTCAAACAAAAAGTTTGTAAATATAAATTTAATCTCAGTTTTTCTGTCATTACTTTTAACGTTTTTAATTAAAATAAGATTTTTTGATGTAGAATTTAATATTACACAAAAAAGTATTTCTAAGTTTTTTCAAAAAAACTAATAATTTTCGAGATATATAGGGTCAAACAAAAAGTTTGTAAATATAAATTTGATCTAAGTTTTTCTGTCATAACTTTTAAAGTTTTTAATTAAAATGAGATTTTTTAATGTTTTTTGATGTAAAATTTAATTTTACATAAATAAGTATTCCTGAGTTTTTTCAAAAGAACTGATACTTTTTGAGATATACAGGGTCAAACAAAAAGTTTGTAAACATAAATTTAATCTCAGTTTTTCTGTCAATACTTTTAACGTTTTTAATTAAAATAAGATTTTTTGATGTAGAATTTAATATTACACAAAAAAGTATTCCTGAGTTTTTTTAAAAAAACTAATACTTTTCGAGATATATAGGGTCAAACAAAAAGTTTGTAAATATAAATTTGATCTCAGTTTTTCTGTCATAACTTTTAAAGTTTTTTATTAAAATCAGAATTTTTGGGGTTTTTTAATGTAAAATTTAATTTTACATAAAAAAGTATTCCGGAGTTTTTTCAAAAAAACTGATACTTTTCGAGATATATAGGGTCAAACAAAAAGTTTGTAAATAAAAATTTAATCTCAGTTTTTCTGTCATAACTTTTAATGTTTTTAATTAAAATCAGATTTTTTAATGTTTTTTGATGTAGAATTTAATATTACACAAAAAAGTATTCCTAAGTTTTTTTAAAAAAAACTAATACTTTTCGAGATATATAGGGTCAAACAAAAAGTTTGTAAATATAAATTTGATCTTAGTTTTTCTGTCATAACTTTTAAAGTTTTTAATTAAAATGAGATTTTTTAATGTTTTTTGATGTAAAATTTAATTTTACATAAATAAGTATTCCGGAGTTTTTTCAAAAGAACTGATACTTTTCGAGATATACAGGGTCAAACAAAAAGTTTGTAAATATAAATTTAATCTCAGTTTTTCTGTCATTACTTTTAACGTTTTTAATTAAAATAAGATTTTTTGATGTAGAATTTAATATTACACAAAAAAGTATTTCTAAGTTTTTTCAAAAAAACTAATAATTTTCGAGATATATAGGGTCAAACAAAAAGTTTGTAAATATAAATTTGATCTAAGTTTTTCTGTCATAACTTTTAAAGTTTTTAATTAAAATGAGATTTTTTAATGTTTTTTGATGTAAAATTTAATTTTACATAAATAACTATTCCTGAGTTTTTTCAAAAGAACTGATACTTTTTGAGATATACAGGGTCAAACAAAAAGTTTGTAAATATAAATTTAATCTCAGTTTTTCTGTCAATACTTTTAACGTTTTTAATTAAAATAAGATTTTTTGATGTAGAATTTAATATTACACAAAAAAGTATTCCTGAGTTTTTTTAAAAAAAACTAATACTTTTCGAGATATATAGGGTCAAACAAAAAGTTTGTAAGTATAAATTTGATCTCAGTTTTTCAGTCATAACTTTTAAAGTTTTTTATTAAAATCAGAATTTTTGGGGTTTTTTAATGTAAAATTTAATTTTACATAAAAAAGTATTCTGGAGTTTTTTCAAAAAAACTGATACTTTTCGAGATATACAGGGTCAAACAAAAAGTTTGTAAATATAAATTTAATCTCAGTTTTTCTGTCATAACTTTTAACGTTTTTAATTGAAATAAGATTTTTTGATGTTTTTTTATGTAGAATTTAATATTACACAAAAAAGTATACCTAAGGTTTTTTAAAAACACTAATAATTTTCGAGATATATAGGGTCAAACAAAAAGTTTGTAAATATAAATTTGATCTTAGTTTTTCTGTTATAACTTATAACGTTTTTTAATAAAAATAAGATTTTTTGATGTTGTTTTATGTAGAATTTAATATTACACAAAAAAGTTTTTTTAAAGAAACTAATACTTTTCGAGATATATAGGGTCAAACAAAAAGTTTTTAAATATAAATTTAATCTCAGTTTTTCTGTCATAAATTTTAACGTTTTTAATTAAAATAAGATTTATTGATGTAGAATTTAATATTACACAAAAAAGTATCCCTAAGTTTTTTCAAAAAAACTAATAATTTTCGAGATATATAGGGTCCAACAAAAA
Source organism: Altica lythri (assembly GCA_964028335.1). Taxonomy (NCBI): domain Eukaryota; kingdom Metazoa; phylum Arthropoda; class Insecta; order Coleoptera; family Chrysomelidae; genus Altica; species Altica lythri. The sequence continues at coordinate 699,041 of CAXIIO010000226.1, read as the reverse complement.
GTTTGTAAATATAAATTTGATCTAAGTTTTTCTGTCATAACTTTTAAAGTTTTTAAATAAAATGAGGTTTTTTAACGTTTTTTGATGTAAAATTTAATTTTACATAAAAAAGTATTCTTAAGTTTTTTTAAAGAAAGTAATACTTTTCGAGATATATAGGGTCAAACAAAAAGTTTGTAAATATAAATGTGATCTCAGTTTTTCTGTCATAACTTTTAAAGTTTTTTATTAAAATGAGAATTTTTGGGGCTTTTTAATGTAAAATTTAATTTTACATAAAAAAGTATTCCTGAGTTTTTTTTAAAAAAATTGATACTTTTCGAGATATATAGGGTCAAACAAAAAGTTTGTAAATATAAATTTAATCTCAGTTTTTCTGTCATAACTTTTAACGTTTTTAATTAAAATAAGATTTTTTTATGTAGAATTTAATATTACACAAAAACGTATTCTTAAGTTTTTTTAAAAACACTAATAATTTTCGAGATGTATAGGGTCAAACAAAAAGTTTGTAAATATAAATTTGATCTTAGTTTTACTGTTATAACTTTTAACGTTTTTTAATAAAAATAAGATTTTTTGATGTTTTTTATGTAGAATTTATTAATACACAAAAAGGTATTCTTAAGTTTTTTTAAAGAAAGTAATACTTTTCGAGATATATAGGGTCAAACAAAAAGTTTGCAAATATAAATTTGATCTTAGTTTTTCTGTCATAACTTTTAAAATTTTTAATCAAAATAAGATTTTTTAATGTTTTTTGATGTAAAATTTAATTTTGCATAAATAAGTATTCTTGAGTTTTTTCAAAAGAACTAATACTTTTCGAGATATACAGGGTCAAACAAAAAGTTTGTAAATATAAATTTAATCTCAGTTTTTCTGTCATAACTTTTAACGTTTTTAATTAAAATAAGATTTTTTGATGTAAAATTTAATATTACACAAAAAAGTATTTTTGAGTTTTTTCAAAAAAACTAATACTTTTCGAGATATATAGTGTCAAACAAAAAGTTTGTAAATATAAATTTGATCTCAGTTTTTCTGTCATAACTTTTAGAGTTTTTTATTAAAATGAGAATTTTTGGGGTTTTTTGATGTAAAATTTAATTTTACATAAAAAAGTATTCTTGAGTTTTTTTAAAAAAACTGATACTTTTCGAGATATATAGGGTCAAACAAAAAGTTTGTAAATATAAATTTAATCTCAGTTTTTCTGTCATAACTTTTAACGTTTTAAATTAAAATAAGATTTTTTGATGTTTTTTGATGTAGAATTTAATATTACACAAAAAAGTATTCTTAAGTTTTTTTAAAAACACTAATAATTTTCGAGATATATAGGGTCAAACAAAAAGTTTGTAAATATAAATTTGATCTTAGTTTTTCTGTTATAACTTTTAACGTTTTTTAATAAAAATAAGATTTTTTGATGTTTTTTATGCAGAATTTAATATTACACAAAAAAGTATTCTTAAGTTTTTTTAAAGAAAGTAATACTTTTCGAGATATATAGGGTTAAACAAAAAGTTTGTAAATATAAATTTGATTTTAGTTTTTCTGTCATAAATTTTAAAGTTTTTAATCAAAATAAGATTTTTTAATTTTTTTTGATGTAAAATTTAATTTCGCATAAAAAAGTATTCTTGAGTTTTTTCAAAACAACTGATACTTTTCGAGATATACAGGGTCAAACAAAAAGTTTGTAAATATAAATTTAATCTCAGTTTTTCTGTCATAACTTTTAACGTTTTTAATTAAAATAAGATTTTTTGATGTAAAATTTAATATTACACAAAAAAGTATTTTTGAGTTTATTCAAAAAAACTAATACTTTTCGAGATATATAGTGTCAAACAAAAAGTTTGTAAATATAAATTTGATCTCAGTTTTTCTGTCATAACTTTTAGAGTTTTTTATTAAAATGAGAATTTTTGGGGTTTTTTGATGTAAAATTTAATTTTACATAAAAAAGTATTCTTGAGTTTTTTTAAAAAAACTGATACTTTTCGAGATATATAGGGTCAAACAAAAAGTTTGTAAATATAAATTTAATCTCAGTTTTTCTGTCATAACTTTTAACGTTTTAAATTAAAATAAGATTTGTTGATGTAGAATTTAATATTACACAAAAAAGTATTCCTAAGTTTTTTCCAAAAAGCTAATAATTTTCGAGATATATAGGGTCCAACAAAAAGTTTGTAAATATAAATTTGATCTAAGTTTTTCTGTCATAACTTTAAAAGTTTTTAAATAAAATGAGGTTTTTTAACGTTTTTTTATGTAAAATTTAATTTTACATAAAAAAGTATTCTTAAGTTTTTTTAAAGAAAGTAATACTTTTCGAGATATATAGGGTCAAACAAAAAGTTTGTAAATATAAATGTGATCTTAGTTTTTCTGTCATAACTTTTAAAATTTTTAATCAAAATAAGATTTTTTTATGTTTTTTCATGTAGAATTTAATATTACACAAAAAAGTATTCTTGAGTTTTATCAAAAAAACTAATACTTTTCGAGATATATAGTGTCAAACAAAAAGTTTGTAAATATAAATTTGATCTCAGTTTTTCTGTCATAACTTTTAAAGTTTTTTATTAAAATGAGAATTTTTGGGGCTTTTTAATGTAAAATTTAATTTTACATAAAAAAGTATTCCTGAGTTTTTTTTAAAAAAATTGATACTTTTCGAGATATATAGGGTCAAACAAAAAGTTTGTAAATATAAATTTAATCTCAGTTTTTCTGTCATAACTTTTAACGTTTTTAATTAAAATAAGATTTTTTGATGTAGAATTTAATATTACACAAAAAAGTATTCTTAAGTTTTTTTAAAAACACTAATAATTTTCGAGATATATAGGGTCAAACAAAAAGTTTGTAAATATAAATTTGATCTTAGTTTTACTGTTATAACTTTTAACGTTTTTTAATAAAAATAAGATTTTTTGATGTTTTTTATGTAGAATTTATTAATACACAAAAAGGTATTCTTAAGTTTTTTTAAAGAAAGTAATACTTTTCGAGATATACAGGGTCAAACAAAAAGTTTGTAAATATAAATATGATCTCAGTTTTTCTGTCATAACTTTTAAAGATTCTAATTAAAATAAGATTTTTTGGCGTTTTTTGATGTAAAATTTAATTTTACATAAAAAAGTATTCTTGAGTTTTTTTCAAAAAAACTGATACTTTTTGAGATATATAGGGTCAAACAAAAAGTTTGTAAATATAAATTTAATCTCAGTTTTTCTGTCATAACTTTTAACCATTTAAATTAAAATAAGATTTTTTGATGTTTTTTGATATAGAATTTAATATTACACAAAAAAGTATTCCTGAGTTTTATCCAAAAAAACTAATACTTTTCGAGATATATAGTGTCAAACAAAAAGTTTGTAAATATAAATTTGATCTCAGTTTTTCTGTCATAACTTATAAAGTTTTTTATTAAAATGAGAATTTTTGGGGTTTTTAATGGAAAATTTAATTTTACATAAAAAAGTATGTTTGAGTTTTTTTAAAAAAACTGATACTTTTCGAGATATATAGGGTCAAACAAAAAGTTTATAAATATAAATTTAATCTCAGTTTTTCTGTCATAACTTTTAACGTTTTTAATTAAAATAAGATTTTTTGATGTTTTTTGATGTAGAATTTAATATTACACAAAAAAGTATTCTTAAGTTTTTTTAAAAACACTAATAATTTTCGAGATATATAGGGTCAAACAAAAAGTTTGTAAATATAAATTTGATCTTAGTTTTTCTGTTATAACTTTTAACAATTTTTAATCAAAATAAGATTTTTTTATGTTTTTTCATATAGAATTTAATATTACACAAAAAAGTATTCCTAAGTTTTTTTAAAGAAAGTAATACTTTTCGAGATATATAGGGTCAAACAAAAAATTTGTAAATATAAATTTGATCTTAGTTTTTCTGTCATAACTTTTAAAGTTTTTAATCAAAATGAGATTTTTTAATGTTTTTTGATGTAAAATTTAATTATACATAAATAATTATTCTCGAGTTTTTTCAAAAGAACTGATACTTTTCGAGATATATAGGGTCAAAGAAAAAGTTTGTAAATATAAATTTAATCTAAGTTTTTCTGTCATAACTTTTAACGTTTTTAATTAAAATAAGATTTTTTGATGTAGAATTTAATATTACACAAATAAGTATTCTTGAGTTTTTTCAAAAGAACTGATACTTTTCGAGATATACAGGGTCAAACAAAAAGTTTGTAAATATAAATTTAATCTCAGTTTTTCTGTCATAACTTTTAACGTTTTTAATTGAAATAAGATTTTTTGATGTTTTTTGATGTAGAATTTAATATTACACAAAAAAGTATACCTACGGTTTTTTAAAAACACTAATAATTTTCGAGATATATAGGGTCAAACAAAAAGTTTGTAAATATAAATTTGATCTTAGTTTTTCTGTTATAACTTATAACGTTTTTTAATAAAAATAAGATTTTTTGATGTTTTTTTATGTAGAATTTAATATTACACAAAAAAGTTTTTTTAAAGAAACTAATACTTTTCGAGATATTATAGGGTCAAACAAAAAGTTTTTAAATATAAATTTAATCTCAGTTTTTCTGTCATAAATTTTAACGTTTTTAATTAAAATAAGATTTTTTGATGTAGAATTTAATATTACACAAAAAAGTGTTCTTGAGTTTTTTCAACAAAACTAATACTTTTCGAGATATATAGGGTCAAACTAAAAGTTTGTAAACATAAATTTGATCTTAGTTTTTCTGTCATAACTTTTAAAGTTTTTAATTAAAATGAGATTTTTTAATGTTATTTGATGTAAAATTTAATTTTACATAAATAAGTATTCTTGAGTTTTTTCAAAAGAACTGATACTTTTCGAGATATACAGGGTCAAACAAAAAGTTTGTAAATATAAATTTAATCTCAGTTTTTCTGTCATAACTTTTAACGTTTTTAATTGAAATAAGATTTTTTGATGTTTTTTGATGTAGAATTTAATATTACACAAAAAAGTATTCCTAAGTTTTTTTAAAAAAACTAATACTTTTCGAGATATATAGGGTCAAAAAAAAGTTTGTAAATATAAATTTGATCTTAGTTTTTCTGTCATAACTTTTAAAGTTTTTAATTAAAATAAGATTTTTTAATGTTTTTTGATGTAAAATTAAATTTTACATAAATAAGTATTGTTAAGTTTTTTCAAAAGAACTGATATTTTTCGAGATATAGAGGGTCAAACAAAAAGTTTGTAAATATAAATTTAATCTCAGTTTTTCTGTCATAACGTTTAACGTTTTTAATTATAATAAGATTTTTTGATGTAGAATTTAATATTACACAAAAAAGTGTTCTTGAGTTTTTTCAACAAAACCAATACTTTTCGAGATATATAGGGTCAAACTAAAAGTTTGTAAACATAAATTTGATCTTAGTTTTTCTGTCATAACTTTTAAAGTTTTTAATTAAAATGAGATTTTTTAATGTTTTTTGATGTAAAATTTAATTTTACATAAATAAGTATTCTTGAGTTTTTTCAAAAGAACTGATACTTTTTGAGATATACAGGGTCAAACAAAAAGTTTGTAAATATAAATTTAATCTCAGTTTTTCTGTCATAGCTTTTAACGTTTTTAATTAAAATAAGATTTTTTAATGTAGAATTTAATATTACACAAAAAAGTATTCTTAAGTTTTTTTAAAGAAACTAATACTTTTCGAGATATATAGGGTCAAACAAAAAGTTTGTAAATATAAATTTGATCTCAGTTTTTCTGTCATAACTTTTAAATTTTTTTATTAAAATAAGATTTTTTGGGGTTTTTTAATGTAAAATTTAATTTTACATAAAAAAGTATTCCTGAGTTTTTTTAAAAAAACTGATACTTTTTGAGATATATAGGGTCAAACAAAAGTTTGTAAATATAAATTTAATCTCAGTTTTTCTGTCATAAATTTTAACGTTTTTAATTAAAATAAGATTTTTTGATGTAGAATTTAATATTACACAAAAAAGTGTTCCTGAGTTTTTTCAAAAAAACTAATACTTTTCGAGATATATAGGGTCAAACTAAAAGTTTGTAAATATAAATTTAATCTCAGTTTTTCTGTCATAACTTTTAAAGTTTTTTATTAAAATAAGAATTTTTGGGGCTTTTTAATGTAAAATTTAATTTTACATAAAAAAGTATTCCTGAGTTTTTTTAAAAAAACTGATACTTTTCGAGATATATAGGGTCCAACAAAAAGTTTGTAAATATAAATTTAATCTCAGTTTTTCTGTCATAACTTTTAACGTTTTTAATTAAAATAAAATTTTTTGATGTTTTTTGATGTAGAATTTAATATTACACAAAAAAGTATTCTTAAGTTTTTTCAAAAAAACTAATAATTTTCGAGATATATAGGGTCAAACAAAAAGTTTGTAAATATAAATTTGATCTTAGTTTTTCTGTTATAACTTTTAACGTTTTTTAATAAAAATAAGATTTTTTGATGTTTTTTATGTAGAATTTAATATTACACAAAAAAGTATTCTCAAGTTTTTTTAAAGAAAGTAATACTTTTCGAGATATATAGGGTCAAACAAAAAGTTTGTAAATATAAATGTGATCTTAGTTTTTCTGTCATAACTTTTAAAGTTTTTTATTAAAATGAGAATTTTTGGGGCTTTTTAATGTAAAATTTAATTTTACATAAAAAAGTATTCTTGAGTTTTTTTTAAAAAAACTGATACTTTTCGAGATATATAGGGTCAAACAAAAAGTTTGTAAATATAAATTTAATCTCAGTTTTTCTGTCATAACTTTTAACGTTTTTAATTAAAATAAGATTTTTTGATGTAGAATTTAATATTACACAAAAAAGTATTCTTAAGTTTTTTTAAAAACACTAATAATTTTCGAGATATATAGGGTCAAACAAAAAGTTTGTAAATATAAATTTGATCTCAGTTTTTCTGTCATAACTTTTAAAGTTTTTTATTAAAATGAGACTTTTTGGGGCTTTTTAATGTAAAATTTAATTTTACATAAAAAAGTATTCTTAAGTTTTTTTAAAGAAAGTAATACTTTTCGAGATATATAGGGTTAAACAAAAAGTTTGTAAATATAAATGTGATCTTAGTTTTTCTGTCATAAATTTTAAAGTTTTTAATCAAAATAAGATTTTTTAATGTTTTTTGATGTAAAATTTAATTTTGCATAAAAAAGTATTCTTGAGTTTTTTCAAAAGAACTGATACTTTTCGAGATATACAGGGTCAAACAAAAAGTTTGTAAATATAAATTTAATCTCAGTTTTTCTGTCATGACTTTTAACGTTTTTAATTAAAATAAGATTTTTTGATGTAAAATTTAATATTACACAAAAAAGTATTCTTGAGTTTTTTTTAAAAAAACTGATACTTTTCGAGATATATAGGGTCAAACAAAAAGTTTGTAAATATAAATTTAATCTCAGTTTTTCTGTCATAACTTTTAACGTTTTTAATTAAAATAAGATTTTTTGATGTAGAATTTAATATTACACAAAAAAGTATTCTTAAGTTTTTTTAAAAACACTAATAATTTTCGAGATATATAGGGTCAAACAAAAAGTTTGTAAATATAAATTTGATCTCAGTTTTTCTGTCATAACTTTTAAAGTTTTTTATTAAAATGAGAATTTTTGGGGCTTTTTAATGTAAAATTTAATTTTACATAAAAAAGTATTCTTGAGTTTTTTTTAAAAAAACTGATACTTTTCGAGATATATAGGGTCAAACAAAAAGTTTGTAAATATAAATTTAATCTCAGTTTTTCTGTCATAACTTTTAACGTTTTTAATTAAAATAAGATTTTTTGATGTAGAATTTAATATTACACAAAAAAGTATTCTTAAGTTTTTTTAAAAACACTAATAATGTTCGAGATATATAGGGTCAAACAAAAAGTTTGTAAATATAAATTTGATCTTAGTTGTTCTGTTATAACTTTTAACGTTTTTTAATAAAAATAAGATTTTTTGATGTTTTTTATGTAGAATTTAATATTACACAAAAAAGTATTCTTAAGTTTTTTTAAAGAAAGTAATACTTTTCGAGATATATAGGGTCAAACAAAAAATTTGTAAATATAAATTTGATCTTAGTTTTTCTGTCATAACTTTTAAAGTTTTTAATCAAAATGAGATTTTTTAATGTTTTTTGATGTAAAATTTAATTTTACATAAATAATTATTGTCGAGTTTTTTCAAAAGAACTGATACTTTTCGAGATATATAGGGTCAAACAAAAAGTTTGTAAATATAAATTTAATCTCAGTTTTTCTGTCATAACTTTTAACGTTTTTAATTAAAATAAGATTTTTTGATGTAGAATTTAATATTGCACAAAAAAGTGTTCTTGAGTTTTTTCAAAAAAACTAATACTTTTCGAGATATATAGGGTCAAACAAAAAGTTTGTAAACATAAATTTGATCTTAGTTTTTCTGTCATAACTTTTAAAGTTTTTAATTAAAATGAGATTTTTTAATGTTTTTTGATGTAAAATTTAATTTTACATAAATAAGTATTCTTGAGTTTTTTTAAAAGAACTGATACTTTTCGAGATATACAGGGTCAAACAAAAAGTTTGTAAATATAAATTTAATCTCAGTTTTTCTGTCATAACTTTTAACGTTTTTAATAAAAATAATATTTTTTAATGTAGAATTTATTATTACACAAAAAAGTGTTCTTAAGGTTTTTTAAAGAAACTAATACTTTTCGAGATATATAGGGTCAAACAAAAAGTTTGTAAATATAAATTTGATCTCAGTTTTTCTGTCATAACTTTTAAATTTTTTTATTAAAATAAGATTTTTTGGGGTTTTTTAATGTAAAATTTAATTTCACATAAAAAAGTATTCTTGAGTTTTTTCAAAAAAACTGATACTTTTTGAGATATATAGGGTCAAACAAAAAGTTTGTAAATATAAATTTAATCTCAGTTTTTCTGTCATAACTTTTAACGTTTTTAATTGAAATAAGATTTTTTGATGTTTTTTGATGTAGAATTTAATATTACACAAAAAAGTATACCTAAGGTTTTTTAAAAACACTAATAATTTTCGAGATATATAGGGTCAAACAAAAAGTTTTTAAATATAAATTTAATCTCACTTTTTCTGTCATAAATTTTAACGTTTTTAATTAAAATAAGACTTTTTGATGTAGAATTAAATATTACACAAAAAAGTGTTCTTGAGTTTTTTCAAAAAAACTAATACTTTTCGAGATATATAGGGTCAAACTAAAAGTTTGTAAACATAAATTTGATCTTAGTTTTTCTGTCATAACTTTTAAAGTTTTTAATTAAAATGAGATTTTTTAATGTTTTTTGATGTAAAATTTAATTTTACATAAATAAGTATTCTTGAGTTTTTTTAAAAACACTAATAATTTTCGAGATATATAGGGTCAAACAAAAAGTTTGTAAATATAAATGTGATCTTAGTTTTTCTGTCATAACTTTTAAAATTTTTAATCAAAATAAGATTTTTTTATGTTTTTTCATGTAGAATTTAATATTACACAAAAAAGTATTCTTGAGTTTTATCAAAAAAACTAATACTTTTCGAGATATATAGTGTCAAACAAAAAGTTTGTAAATATAAATTTGATCTCAGTTTTTCTGTCATAACTTTTAAATTTTTTTATTAAAATGAGAATTTTTGGGGCTTTTTAATGTAAAATTTAATTTTACATAAAAAAGTATTCCTGAGTTTTTTTTAAAAAAATTGATACTTTTCGAGATATCTAGGGTCAAACAAAAAGTTTGTAAATATAAATTTAATCTCAGTTTTTCTGTCATAACTTTTAACGTTTTTAATTAAAATAAGATTTTTTGATGTAGAATTTAATATTACACAAAAAAGTATTCTTAAGTTTTTTTAAAAACACTAATAATTTTCGAGATATATAGGGTCAAACAAAAAGTTTGTAAATATAAATTTGATCTTAGTTTTACTGTTATAACTTTTAACGTTTTTTAATAAAAATAAGATTTTTTGATGTATTTTATGTAGAATTTATTAATACACAAAAAGGTATTCTTAAGTTTTTTTAAAGAAAGTAATACTTTTCGAGATATACAGGGTCAAACAAAAAGTTTGTAAATATAAATTTGATCTCAGTTTTTCTGTCATAACTTTTAAATTTTTTTATTAAAATAAGATTTTTTGGGGTTTTTTAATGTAAAATTTAATTTTACATAAAAAAGTATTCTTGAGTTTTTTTAAAAAAACTGATACTTTTTGAGATATATAGGGTCAAACAAAAGTTTGTAAATATAAATTTAATCTCAGTTTTTCTGTCATAAATTTTAACGTTTTTAATTAAAATAAGATTTTTTGATGTAGAATTTAATATTGCACAAAAAAGTGTTCTTGAGTTTTTTCAAAAAAACTAATACTTTTCGAGATATATAGGGTCAAACAAAAAGTTTGTAAACATAAATTTGATCTTAGTTTTTCTGTCATAACTTTTAAAGTTTTTAATTAAAATGAGATTTTTTAATGTTTTTTGATGTAAAATTTAATTTTACATAAATAAGTATTCTTGAGTTTTTTCAAAAGAACTGATACTTTTCGAGATATACAGGGTCAAACAAAAAGTTTGTAAATATAAATTTAATCTCAGTTTTTCTGTCATAACTTTTAACGTTTTTAATAAAAATAATATTTTTTAATGTAGAATTTATTATTACACAAAAAAGTGTTCTTAAGGTTTTTTAAAGAAACTAATACTTTTCGAGATATATAGGGTCAAACAAAAAGTTTGTAAATATAAATTTGATCTCAGTTTTTCTGTCATAACTTTTAAATTTTTTTATTAAAATAAGATTTTTTGAGGTTTTTTAATGTAAAATTTAATTTCACATAAAAAAGTATTCTTGAGTTTTTTCAAAAAAACTGATACTTTTTGAGATATATAGAGTCAAACAAAAAGTTTGTAAATATAAATTTAATCTCAGTTTTTCTGTCATAACTTTTAACGTTTTTAATTGAAATAAGATTTTTTGATGTTTTTTGATGTAGAATTTAATATTACACAAAAAAGTATACCTAAGGTTTTTTAAAAACACTAATAATTTTCGAGATATATAGGGTCAAACAAAAAGTTTTTAAATATAAATTTAATCTCACTTTTTCTGTCATAAATTTTAACGTTTTTAATTAAAATAAGACTTTTTGATGTAGAATTAAATATTACACAAAAAAGTGTTCTTGAGTTTTTTCAAAAAAACTAATACTTTTCGAGATATATAGGGTCAAACTAAAAGTTTGTAAACATAAATTTGATCTTAGTTTTTCTGTCATAACTTTTAAAGTTTTTAATTAAAATGAGATTTTTTAATGTTTTTTGATGTAAAATTTAATTTTACATAAATAAGTATTCTTGAGTTTTTTTAAAAACACTAATAATTTTCGAGATATATAGGGTCAAACAAAAAGTTTGTAAATATAAATGTGATCTTAGTTTTTCTGTCATAACTTTTAAAATTTTTAATCAAAATAAGATTTTTTTATGTTTTTTCATGTAGAATTTAATATTACACAAAAAAGTATTCTTGAGTTTTATCAAAAAAACTAATACTTTTCGAGATATATAGTGTCAAACAAAAAGTTTGTAAATATAAATTTGATCTCAGTTTTTCTGTCATAACTTTTAAAGTTTTTTATTAAAATGAGAATTTTTGGGGCTTTTTAATGTAAAATTTAATTTTACATAAAAAAGTATTCCTGAGTTTTTTTTAAAAAAATTGATACTTTTCGAGATATCTAGGGTCAAACAAAAAGTTTGTAAATATAAATTTAATCTCAGTTTTTCTGTCATAACTTTTAACGTTTTTAATTAAAATAAGATTTTTTGATGTAGAATTTAATATTACACAAAAAAGTATTCTTAAGTTTTTTTAAAAACACTAATAATTTTCGAGATATATAGGGTCAAACAAAAAGTTTGTAAATATAAATTTGATCTTAGTTTTACTGTTATAACTTTTAACGTTTTTTAATAAAAATAAGATTTTTTGATGTATTTTATGTAGAATTTATTAATACACAAAAAGGTATTCTTAAGTTTTTTTAAAGAAAGTAATACTTTTCGAGATATACAGGGTCAAACAAAAAGTTTGTAAATATAAATTTGATCTCAGTTTTTCTGTCATAACTTTTAAATTTTTTTATTAAAATAAGATTTTTTGGGGTTTTTTAATGTAAAATTTAATTTTACATAAAAAAGTATTCTTGAGTTTTTTTAAAAAAACTGATACTTTTTGAGATATATAGGGTCAAACAAAAGTTTGTAAATATAAATTTAATCTCAGTTTTTCTGTCATAAATTTTAACGTTTTTAATTAAAATAAGATTTTTTGATGTAGAATTTAATATTACACAAAAAAGTGTTCCTGAGTTTTTTCAAAAAAACTAATACTTTTCGAGATATATAGGGTCAAACTAAAAGTTTGTAAACATAAATTTGATCTTAGTTTTTCTGTCATAACTTTTAAAGTTTTTAATTAAAATGAGATTTTTTAATGTTTTTTGATGTAAAATTTAATTTTACATAAATAAGTATTTCTAAGTTTTTTCAAAAGAACTGATACTTTTCGAGATATACAGGGTCAAACAAAAAGTTTGTAAATATAAATTTAATCTCAGTTTTTCTGTCATAACTTTTAACGGTTTTAATTGAAATAAGATTTTTTGATGTTTTTTGATGTAGAATTTAATATTACACAAAAAAGTATTCCTAAGTTTTTTTAAAAAAACTAATACTTTTCGAGATATATAGGGTCAAAAAAAAAGTTTGTAAATATAAATTTGATCTTAGTTTTTCTGTCATAACTTTTAAAGTTTTTAATTAAAATAAGATTTTTTAATGTTTTTTGATGTAAAATTAAATTTTACATAAATAAGTATTGTTAAGTTTTTTTAAAAGAACTGATACTTTTCGAGATATACAGGGTCAAACAAACAGTTTGTAAATATAAATTTAATCTCAGTTTTTCTGTCATAACTTTTAACGTTTTTAATTAAAATAAGATTTTTTAATGTAGAATTTAATATTACACAAAAAAGTATTCTTAAGTTTTTTTAAAGAAACTAATACTTTACGAGATATATAGAGTCAAACAAAAAGTTTGTAAATATAAATTTGACCTCAGTTTTTCTGTCATAACTTTTAAATTTTTTTATTAAAATAACATTTTTTGGGGTTTTTTAATGTAAAATTTAATTTTACATAAAAAAGTATTTTTGAGTTTTTTCAAAAAAACTGATACTTTTCGAGATATATAGGGTCAAACAAAAAGTTTGTAAATATAAATTTTATCTCAGTTTTTCTGTCATAACTTTTAACGTTTTTAATTAAAATAAGATTTTTTAATGTTTTTTTATGTAGAATTTAATATTACACAAAAAAGTATTCCTAAGTTTTTTCAAAAAAACTAATAATTTTCGAGATATATAGGGTCAAACAAAAAGTTTGTAAATATAAATTTGATCTAAGTTTTTCTGTCATAACTTTTAAAGTTTTTAATTAAAATGAGGTTTTTTAACGTATTTTGATGTAAAATTTAATTCTACATAAAAAAGTATTTCTGAGTTTTTTCAAAAAAACTGATACTTTTCGAGATATACAGGGTCAAACAAAAAGTTTGTAAATATAAATTTAATCTCAGTTTTTCTGTCATAACTTTTAACGTTTTTAACTAAAATAAGATTTTTTGATGTTTTTTTATATAGAATTTAATATTACACAAAAACGTATTCCTAAGTTTTTATTAAAAAACTAATACTTTTCGAGATATATAGGGTCAAACAAAAAGTTTGTAAATATAAATTTGATCTTAGTTTTACTGTTATAACTTTTAACGTTTTTTAATAAAAATAAGATTTTTTGATGTTTTTTATGTAGAATTTAATATTACACAAAAAGGTATTCTTAAGTTTTTTTAAAGAAAGTAATACTTTTCGAGATATATAGGGTCAAACAAAAAGTTTGCAAATATAAATTTGATCTTAGTTTTTCTAGCATAACTTTTAAAATTTTTAATCAAAATAAGATTTTTTAATGTTTTTTGATGTAAAATTTAATTTTGCATAAATAAGTATTCTTGAGTTTTTTCAAAAGAACTAATACTTTTCGAGATATACAGGGTCAAACAAAAAGTTTGTAAATAAAAATTTAATCTCAGTTTTTCTGTCATAACTTTTAACGTTTTTAATTAAAATAAGATTTTTTGATGTAAAATTTAATATTACACAAAAAAGTATTTTTGAGTTTTTTCAAAAAAACTAATACTTTTCGAGATATATAGTGTGAAACAAAAAGTTTGTAAATATAAATTTGATCTCAGTTTTTCTGTCATAACTTTTAAAGTTTTTTATTAGAATGAGAATTTTTGGGGTTTTTTGATGTAAAATTTAATTCTACATAAAAAAGTATTCCTGAGTTTTTTTAAAAAAACTGATACTTTTCGAGATATATAGGGTCAAACAAAAAGTTTGTAAATACAAATTTAATCTCAGTTTTTCTGTCATAACTTTTAACGTTTTAAAATAAAATAAGATTTTTTGATGTTTTTTGATGTAGAATTTAATATTACACAAAAAAGTATTCTTATGTTTTTTTAAAAACACTAATAATTTTCGAGAAATATAGGGTCAAACAAAAAGTTTGTAAATATAAATTTGATCTTAGTTTTTCTGTTATAACTTTTAACGTTTTTTAATAAAAATAGGATTTTTTAATGTTTTTTATGTAGAATTTAATATTACACAAAAAAGTATTCTTAAGATTTTTTAAAGAAAGTAATACTTTTCGAGATATATAGGGTCAAACAAAAAATTTGTAAATATAAATTTGATCTTAGTTTTTCTGTCATAACTTTTAAAGTTTTTAATCAAAATAAGATTTTTTAATGTTTTTTGATGTAAAATTTAATTTTACATAAATAATTATTCTTGAGTTTTTTCAAAAGAACTGATACTTTTCGAGATATATAGGGTCAAACAAAAAGTTTGTAAATATAAATTTAATCTCAGTTTTTCTGTCATAACTTTTAAAGTTTTTTATTAAAATAAGAATTTTTGGGGCTTTTTAATGTAAAATTTAATTTTACATAAAAAAGTATTCCTGAGTTTTTTTAAAAAAACTGATACTTTTCGAGATATATAGGGTCCAACAAAAAGTTTGTAAATATAAATTTAATCTCAGTTTTTCTGTCATAACTTTTAACGTTTTTAATTAAAATAAAATTTTTTGATGTTTTTTGATGTAGAATTTAATATAACACAAAAAAGTATTCTTAAGTTTTTTCAAAAAAACTAATAATTTTCGAGATATATAGGGTCAAACAAAAAGTTTGTAAATATAAATTTGATCTTAGTTTTTCTGTTATAACTTTTAACGTTTTTTAATAAAAATAAGATTTTTTGATGTTTTTTATGTAGAATTTAATATTACACAAAAAAGTATTCTCAAGTTTTTTTAAAGAAAGTAATACTTTTCGAGATATATAGGGTCAAACAAAAAGTTTGTAAATATAAATGTGATCTTAGTTTTTCTGTCATAACTTTTAAAGTTTTTTTTTAAAATGAGAATTTTTGGGGCTTTTTAATGTAAAATTTAATTTTACATAAAAAAGTATTCTTGAGTTTTTTTTAAAAAAACTGATACTTTTCGAGATATATAGGGTCAAACAAAAAGTTTGTAAATATAAATTTAATCTGTTTTTCTGTCATAACTTTTAACGTTTTTAATTAAAATAAGATTTTTTGATGTAAAATTTAATATTACACAAAAAAGTATTCTTAAGTTTTTTTAAAAACACTAATAATTTTCGAGATATATAGGGTCAAACAAAAAGTTTGTAAATATAAATTTGATCTCAGTTTTTCTGTCATAACTTTTAAAGTTTTTTATTAAAATGAGACTTTTTGGGGCTTTTTAATGTAAAATTTAATTTTACATAAAAAAGTATTCTTAAGTTTTTTTAAAGAAAGTAATACTTTTCGAGATATATAGGGTTAAACAAAAAGTTTGTAAATATAAATGTGATCTTAGTTTTTCTGTCATAAATTTTAAAGTTTTTAATCAAAATAAGATTTTTTAATGTTTTTTGATGTAAAATTTAATTTTGCATAAAAAAGTATTCTTGTGTTTTTTCAAAAGAACTGATACTTTTCGAGATATACAGGGTCAAACAAAAAGTTTGTAAATATAAATTTAATCTCAGTTTTTCTGTCATGACTTTTAACGTTTTTAATTAAAATAAGATTTTTTGATGTAAAATTTAATATTACACAAAAAAGTATTCTTGAGTTTTTTTTAAAAAAACTGATACTTTTCGAGATATATAGGGTCAAACAAAAAGTTTGTAAATATAAATTTAATCTCAGTTTTTCTGTCATAACTTTTAACGTTTTTAATTAAAATAAGATTTTTTGATGTAGAATTTAATATTACACAAAAAAGTATTCTTAAGTTTTTTTAAAAACACTAATAATTTTCGAGATATATAGGGTCAAACAAAAAGTTTGTAAATATAAATGTGATCTTAGTTTTTCTGTCATAACTTTTAAAGTTTTTTATTAAAATGAGAATTTTTGGGGCTTTTTAATGTAAAATTTAATTTTACATAAAAAAGTATTCTTGAGTTTTTTTTAAAAAAACTGATACTTTTCGAGATATATAGGGTCAAACAAAAAGTTTGTAAATATAAATTTAATCTCAGTTTTTCTGTCATAACTTTTAACGTTTTTAATAAAAATAAGATTTTTTGATGTAGAATTTAATATTACACAAAAAAGTATTCTTAAGTTTTTTTAAAAACACTAATAATTTTCGAGATATATAGGGTCAAACAAAAAGTTTGTAAATATAAATTTGATCTCAGTTTTTCTGTCATAACTTTTAAAGTTTTTTATTAAAATGAGACTTTTTGGGGCTTTTTAATGTAAAATTTAATTTTACATAAAAAAGTATTCTTAAGTTTTTTTAAAGAAAGTAATACTTTTCGAGATATATAGGGTTAAACAAAAAGTTTGTAAATATAAATGTGATCTTAGTTTTTCTGTCATAAATTTTAAAGTTTTTAATCAAAATAAGATTTTTTAATGTTTTTTGATGTAAAATTTAATTTTGCATAAAAAAGTATTCTTGAGTTTTTTCAAAAGAACTGATACTTTTCGAGATATACAGGGTCAAACAAAAAGTTTGTAAATATAAATTTAATCTCAGTTTTTCTGTCATGACTTTTAACGTTTTTAATTAAAATAAGATTTTTTGATGTAAAATTTAATATTACACAAAAAAGTATTCTTGAGTTTTTTTTAAAAAAACTGATACTTTTCGAGATATATAGGGTCAAACAAAAAGTTTGTAAATATAAATTTAATCTCAGTTTTTCTGTCATAACTTTTAACGTTTTTAATTAAAATAAGATTTTTTGATGTAGAATTTAATATTACACAAAAAAGTATTCTTAAGTTTTTTTAAAAACACTAATAATTTTCGAGATATATAGGGTCAAACAAAAAGTTTGTAAATATAAATTTGATCTCAGTTTTTCTGTCATAACTTTTAAAGTTTTTTATTAAAATGAGAATTTTTGGGGCTTTTTAATGTAAAATTTAATTTTACATAAAAAAGTATTCTTGAGTTTTTTTTTAAAAAACTGATACTTTTCGAGATATATAGGGTCAAACAAAAAGTTTGTAAATATAAATTTAATCTCAGTTTTTCTGTCATAACTTTTAACGTTTTTAATTAAAATAAGATTTTTTGATGTAGAATTTAATATTACACAAAAAAGTATTCCTAAGTTTTTTTAAAAACACTAATAATGTTCGAGATATATAGGGTCAAACAAAAAGTTTGTAAATATAAATTTGATCTTAGTTGTTCTGTTATAACTTTTAACGTTTTTTAATAAAAATAAGATTTTTTGATGTTTTTTATGTAGAATTTAATATTACACAAAAAAGTATTCTTAAGTTTTTTTAAAGAAAGTAATACTTTTCGAGATATATAGGGTCAAACAAAAAATTTGTAAATATAAATTTGATCTTAGTTTTTCTGTCATAACTTTTAAAGTTTTTAATCAAAATGAGATTTTTTAATGTTTTTTGATGTAAAATTTAATTTTACATAAATAATTATTGTCGAGTTTTTTCAAAAGAACTGATACTTTTCGAGATATATAGGGTCAAACAAAAAGTTTGTAAATATAAATTTAATCTCAGTTTTTCTGTCATAACTTTTAACGTTTTTAATTAAAATAAGATTTTTTGATGTAGAATTTAATATTGCACAAAAAAGTGTTCTTGAGTTTTTTCAAAAAAACTAATACTTTTCGAGATATATAGGGTCAAACAAAAAGTTTGTAAACATAAATTTGATCTTAGTTTTTCTGTCATAACTTTTAA
The DNA here is from genome assembly GCA_964028335.1 of Altica lythri. Classification (NCBI taxonomy): domain Eukaryota; kingdom Metazoa; phylum Arthropoda; class Insecta; order Coleoptera; family Chrysomelidae; genus Altica; species Altica lythri. The sequence goes on along the minus strand of CAXIIO010000226.1, from coordinate 680,576 downwards.
AGTTTTTAATTAAAATGAGATTTTTTAATGTTTTTTGATGTAAAATTTAATTTTACATAAATAAGTATTCCTGAGTTTTTTCAAAAGAACTGATACTTTTCGAGATATACAGGGTCAAACAAAAAGTTTGTAAATATAAATTTAATCTCAGTTTTTCTGTCATAACTTTTAACGTTTTTAATAAAAATAATATTTTTTAATGTAGAATTTATTATTACACAAAAAAGTGTTCTTAAGTTTTTTTAAAGAAACTAATACTTTTCGAGATATATAGGGTCAAACAAAAAGTTTGTAAATATAAATTTGATCTCAGTTTTTCTGTCATAACTTTTAAATTTTTTTATTAAAATAAGATTTTTTGGGGTTTTTTAATGTAAAATTTAATTTTACATAAAAAAGTATTCTTGAGTTTTTTCAAAAAAACTGATACTTTTTGAGATATATAGGGTCAAACAAAAAGTTTGTAAATATAAATTTAATCTCAGTTTTTCTGTCATAACTTTTAACGTTTTTAATTGAAATAAGATTTTTTGATGTTTTTTGATGTAGAATTTAATATTACACAAAAAAGTATACCTAAGGTTTTTTAAAAACACTAATAATTTTCGAGATATATAGGGTCAAACAAAAAGTTTTTAAATATAAATTTAATCTCACTTTTTCTGTCATAAATTTTAACGTTTTTAATTAAAATAAGACTTTTTGATGTAGAATTAAATATTACACAAAAAAGTGTTCTTGAGTTTTTTCAAAAAAACTAATACTTTTCGAGATATATAGGGTCAAACTAAAAGTTTGTAAACATAAATTTGATCTTAGTTTTTCTGTCATAACTTTTAAAGTTTTTAATTAAAATGAGATTTTTTAATGTTTTTTGATGTAAAATTTAATTTTACATAAATAAGTATTCTTGAGTTTTTTTAAAAACACTAATAATTTTCGAGATATATAGGGTCAAACAAAAAGTTTGTAAATATAAATGTGATCTTAGTTTTTCTGTCATAACTTTTAAAATTTTTAATCAAAATAAGATTTTTTTATGTTTTTTCATGTAGAATTTAATATTACACAAAAAAGTATTCTTGAGTTTTATCAAAAAAACTAATACTTTTCGAGATATATAGTGTCAAACAAAAAGTTTGTAAATATAAATTTGATCTCAGTTTTTCTGTCATAACTTTTAAAGTTTTTTATTAAAATGAGAATTTTTGGGGCTTTTTAATGTAAAATTTAATTTTACATAAAAAAGTATTCCTGAGTTTTTTTTAAAAAAATTGATACTTTTCGAGATATCTAGGGTCAAACAAAAAGTTTGTAAATATAAATTTAATCTCAGTTTTTCTGTCATAACTTTTAACGTTTTTAATTAAAATAAGATTTTTTGATGTAGAATTTAATATTACACAAAAAAGTATTCTTAAGTTTTTTTAAAAACACTAATAATTTTCGAGATATATAGGGTCAAACAAAAAGTTTGTAAATATAAATTTGATCTTAGTTTTACTGTTATAACTTTTAACGTTTTTTAATAAAAATAAGATTTTTTGATGTATTTTATGTAGTATTTATTAATACACAAAAAGGTATTCTTAAGTTTTTTTAAAGAAAGTAATACTTTTCGAGATATACAGGGTCAAACAAAAAGTTTGTAAATATAAATATGATCTCAGTTTTTCTGTCATAACTTTTAAAGATTCTAATTAAAATAAGATTTTTTGGCGTTTTTTGATGTAAAATTTAATTTTACATAAAAAAGTATTCTTGAGTTTTTTTCAAAAAAACTGATACTTTTTGAGATATATAGGGTCAAACAAAAAGTTTGTAAATATAAATTTAATCTCAGTTTTTCTGTCATAACTTTTAACCATTTAAATTAAAATAAGATTTTTTGATGTTTTTTGATATAGAATTTAATATTACACAAAAAAGTATTCCTGAGTTTTATCCAAAAAAACTAATACTTTTCGAGATATATAGTGTCAAACAAAAAGTTTGTAAATATAAATTTGATCTCAGTTTTTCTGTCATAACTTATAAAGTTTTTTATTAAAATGAGAATTTTTGGGGTTTTTAATGTAAAATTTAATTTTACATAAAAAAGTATGTTTGAGTTTTTTTAAAAAAACTGATACTTTTCGAGATATATAGGGTCAAACAAAAAGTTTATAAATATAAATTTAATCTCAGTTTTTCTGTCATAACTTTTAACGTTTTTAATTAAAATAAGATTTTTTGATGTTTTTTGATGTAGAATTTAATATTACACAAAAAAGTATTCTTAAGTTTTTTTAAAAACACTAATAATTTTCGAGATATATAGGGTCAAACAAAAAGTTTGTAAATATAAATTTGATCTTAGTTTTTCTGTTATAACTTTTAACAATTTTTAATCAAAATAAGATTTTTTTATGTTTTTTCATGTAGAATTTAATATTACACAAAAAAGTATTCTTAAGTTTTTTTAAAGAAAGTAATACTTTTCGAGATATATAGGGTGAAACAAAAAATTTGTAAATATAAATTTGATCTTAGTTTTTCTGTCATAACTTTTAAAGTTTTTAATCAAAATGAGATTTTTTAATGTTTTTTGATGTAAAATTTAATTATACATAAATAATTATTCTCGAGTTTTTTCAAAAGAACTGATACTTTTCGAGATATATAGGGTCAAAGAAAAAGTTTGTAAATATAAATTTAATCTAAGTTTTTCCGTCATAACTTTTAACGTTTTTAATTAAAATAAGATTTTTTGATGTAGAATTTAATATTACACAAATAAGTATTCTTGAGTTTTTTCAAAAGAACTGATACTTTTCGAGATATACAGGGTCAAACAAAAAGTTTGTAAATATAAATTTAATCTCAGTTTTTCTGTCATAACTTTTAACGTTTTTAATTGAAATAAGATTTTTTGATGTTTTTTGATGTAGAATTTAATATTACACAAAAAAGTATACCTACGGTTTTTTAAAAACACTAATAATTTTCGAGATATATAGGGTCAAACAAAAAGTTTGTAAATATAAATTTGATCTTAGTTTTTCTGTTATAACTTATAACGTTTTTTATTAAAAATAAGATTTTTTGATGTTTTTTTATGTAGAATTTAATATTACACAAAAAAGTTTTTTTAAAGAAACTAATACTTTTCGAGATATTATAGGGTCAAACAAAAAGTTTTTAAATATAAATTTAATCTCAGTTTTTCTGTCATAAATTTTAACGTTTTTAATTAAAATAAGATTTTTTGATGTAGAATTTAATATTACACAAAAAAGTGTTCTTGAGTTTTTTCAACAAAACTAATACTTTTCGAGATATATAGGGTCAAACTAAAAGTTTGTAAACATAAATTTGATCTTAGTTTTTCTGTTATAACTTTTAAAGTTTTTAATTAAAATGAGATTTTTTAATGTTATTTGATGTAAAATTTAATTTTACATAAATAAGTATTCTTGAGTTTTTTCAAAAGAACTGATACTTTTCGAGATATACAGGGTGAAACAAAAAGTTTGTAAATATAAATTTAATCTCAGTTTTTCTGTCATAACTTTTAACGTTTTTAATTGAAATAAGATTTTTTGATGTTTTTTGATGTAGAATTTAATATTACACAAAAAAGTATTCCTAAGTTTTTTTAAAAAAACTAATACTTTTCGAGATATATAGGGTCAAAAAAAAGTTTGTAAATATAAATTTGATCTTAGTTTTTCTGTCATAACTTTTAAAGTTTTTAATTAAAATAAGATTTTTTAATGTTTTTTGATGTAAAATTAAATTTTACATAAATAAGTATTGTTAAGTTTTTTCAAAAGAACTGATACTTTTCGAGATATACAGGGTCAAACAAAAAGTTTGTAACTATAAATTTAATCTCAGTTTTTCTGTCATAACTTTTAACGTTTTTAATTATAATAAGATTTTTTGATGTAGAATTTAATATAACACAAAAAAGTGTTCTTGAGTTTTTTCAACAAAACCAATACTTTTCGAGATATATAGGGTCAAACTAAAAGTTTGTAAACATAAATTTGATCTTAGTTTTTCTGTCATAACTTTTAAAGTTTTTAATTAAAATGAGATTTTTTAATGTTTTTTGATGTAAAATTTAATTTTACATAAATAAGTATTCCTGAGTTTTTTCAAAAGAACTGATACTTTTTGAGATATACAGGGTCAAACAAAAAGTTTGTAAATATAAATTTAATCTCAGTTTTTCTGTCATAGCTTTTAACGTTTTTAATTAAAATAAGATTTTTTAATGTAGAATTTAATATTACACAAAAAAGTATTCTTAAGTTTTTTTAAAGAAAGTAATACTTTTCGAGATATACAGGGTCAAACAAAAAGTTTGTAAATATAAATATGATCTCAGTTTTTCTGTCATAACTTTTAAAGATTCTAATTAAAATAAGATTTTTTGGCGTTTTTTGATGTAAAATTTAATTTTACATAAAAAAGTATTCTTGAGTTTTTTTCAAAAAAACTGATACTTTTTGAGATATATAGGGTCAAACAAAAAGTTTGTAAATATAAATTTAATCTCAGTTTTTCTGTCATAACTTTTAACCATTTAAATTAAAATAAGATTTTTTGATGTTTTTTGATATAGAATTTAATATTACACAAAAAAGTATTCCTGAGTTTTATCCAAAAAAACTAATACTTTTCGAGATATATAGTGTCAAACAAAAAGTTTGTAAATATAAATTTGATCTCAGTTTTTCTGTCATAACTTATAAAGTTTTTTATTAAAATGAGAATTTTTGGGGTTTTTAATGTAAAATTTAATTTTACATAAAAAAGTATGTTTGAGTTTTTTTAAAAAAACTGATACTTTTCGAGATATATAGGGTCAAACAAAAAGTTTATAAATATAAATTTAATCTCAGTTTTTCTGTCATAACTTTTAACGTTTTTAATTAAAATAAGATTTTTTGATGTTTTTTGATGTAGAATTTAATATTACACAAAAAAGTATTCTTAAGTTTTTTTAAAAACACTAATAATTTTCGAGATATATAGGGTCAAACAAAAAGTTTGTAAATATAAATTTGATCTTAGTTTTTCTGTTATAACTTTTAACAATTTTTAATCAAAATAAGATTTTTTTATGTTTTTTCATGTAGAATTTAATATTACACAAAAAAGTATTCTTAAGTTTTTTTAAAGAAAGTAATACTTTTCGAGATATATAGGGTGAAACAAAAAATTTGTAAATATAAATTTGATCTTAGTTTTTCTGTCATAACTTTTAAAGTTTTTAATCAAAATGAGATTTTTTAATGTTTTTTGATGTAAAATTTAATTATACATAAATAATTATTCTCGAGTTTTTTCAAAAGAACTGATACTTTTCGAGATATATAGGGTCAAAGAAAAAGTTTGTAAATATAAATTTAATCTAAGTTTTTCCGTCATAACTTTTAACGTTTTTAATTAAAATAAGATTTTTTGATGTAGAATTTAATATTACACAAATAAGTATTCTTGAGTTTTTTCAAAAGAACTGATACTTTTCGAGATATACAGGGTCAAACAAAAAGTTTGTAAATATAAATTTAATCTCAGTTTTTCTGTCATAACTTTTAACGTTTTTAATTGAAATAAGATTTTTTGATGTTTTTTGATGTAGAATTTAATATTACACAAAAAAGTATACCTACGGTTTTTTAAAAACACTAATAATTTTCGAGATATATAGGGTCAAACAAAAAGTTTGTAAATATAAATTTGATCTTAGTTTTTCTGTTATAACTTATAACGTTTTTTATTAAAAATAAGATTTTTTGATGTTTTTTTATGTAGAATTTAATATTACACAAAAAAGTTTTTTTAAAGAAACTAATACTTTTCGAGATATTATAGGGTCAAACAAAAAGTTTTTAAATATAAATTTAATCTCAGTTTTTCTGTCATAAATTTTAACGTTTTTAATTAAAATAAGATTTTTTGATGTAGAATTTAATATTACACAAAAAAGTGTTCTTGAGTTTTTTCAACAAAACTAATACTTTTCGAGATATATAGGGTCAAACTAAAAGTTTGTAAACATAAATTTGATCTTAGTTTTTCTGTTATAACTTTTAAAGTTTTTAATTAAAATGAGATTTTTTAATGTTATTTGATGTAAAATTTAATTTTACATAAATAAGTATTCTTGAGTTTTTTCAAAAGAACTGATACTTTTCGAGATATACAGGGTGAAACAAAAAGTTTGTAAATATAAATTTAATCTCAGTTTTTCTGTCATAACTTTTAACGTTTTTAATTGAAATAAGATTTTTTGATGTTTTTTGATGTAGAATTTAATATTACACAAAAAAGTATTCCTAAGTTTTTTTAAAAAAACTAATACTTTTCGAGATATATAGGGTCAAAAAAAAGTTTGTAAATATAAATTTGATCTTAGTTTTTCTGTCATAACTTTTAAAGTTTTTAATTAAAATAAGATTTTTTAATGTTTTTTGATGTAAAATTAAATTTTACATAAATAAGTATTGTTAAGTTTTTTCAAAAGAACTGATACTTTTCGAGATATACAGGGTCAAACAAAAAGTTTGTAACTATAAATTTAATCTCAGTTTTTCTGTCATAACTTTTAACGTTTTTAATTATAATAAGATTTTTTGATGTAGAATTTAATATAACACAAAAAAGTGTTCTTGAGTTTTTTCAACAAAACCAATACTTTTCGAGATATATAGGGTCAAACTAAAAGTTTGTAAACATAAATTTGATCTTAGTTTTTCTGTCATAACTTTTAAAGTTTTTAATTAAAATGAGATTTTTTAATGTTTTTTGATGTAAAATTTAATTTTACATAAATAAGTATTCCTGAGTTTTTTCAAAAGAACTGATACTTTTTGAGATATACAGGGTCAAACAAAAAGTTTGTAAATATAAATTTAATCTCAGTTTTTCTGTCATAGCTTTTAACGTTTTTAATTAAAATAAGATTTTTTAATGTAGAATTTAATATTACACAAAAAAGTATTCTTAAGTTTTTTTAAAGAAACTAATACTTTTCGAGATATATAGGGTCAAACAAAAAGTTTGTAAATATAAATTTGATCTCAGTTTTTCTGTCATAACTTTTAAATTTTTTTATTAAAATAAGATTTTTTGGGGTTTTTTAATGTAAAATTTAATTTTACATAAAAAAGTATTCTTGAGTTTTTTTAAAAAAACTGATACTTTTTGAGATATATAGGGTCAAACAAAAGTTTGTAAATATAAATTTAATCTCAGTTTTTCTGTCATAAATTTTCACGTTTTTAATTAAAATAAGATTTTTTGATGTAGAATTTAATATTACACAAAAAAGTGTTCCTGAGTTTTTTCAAAAAAACTAATACTTTTCGAGATATATAGGGTCAAACTAAAAGTTTGTAAACATAAATTTGATCTTAGTTTTTCTGTCATAACTTTTAAAGTTTTTAATTAAAATGAGATTTTTTAATGTTTTTTGATGTAAAATTTAATTTTACATAAATAAGTATTTCTGAGTTTTTTCAAAAGAACTGATACTTTTCGAGATATACAGGGTCAAACAAAAAGTTTGTAAATATAAATTTAATCTCAGTTTTTCTGTCATAACTTTTAACGTTTTTAATTGAAATAAGATTTTTTGATGTTTTTTGATGTAGAATTTAATATTACACAAAAAAGTATTCCTAAGTTTTTTTAAAAAAACTAATACTTTTCGAGATATATAGGGTCAAAAAAAAAGTTTGTAAATATAAATTTGATCTTAGTTTTTCTGTCATAACTTTTAAAGTTTTTAATTAAAATAAGATTTTTTAATGTTTTTTGATGTAAAATTAAATTTTACATAAATAAGTATTGTTAAGTTTTTTCAAAAGAACTGATACTTTTCGAGATATACAGGGTCAAACAAACAGTTTGTAAATATAAATTTAATCTCAGTTTTTCTGTCATAACTTTTAACGTTTTTAATTAAAATAAGATTTTTTAATGTAGAATTTAATATTACACAAAAAAGTATTCTTAAGTTTTTTTAAAGAAACTAATTCTTTACGAGATATATAGAGTCAAACAAAAAGTTTGTAAATATAAATTTGACCTCAGTTTTTCTGTCATAACTTTTAAATTTTTTTATTAAAATAACATTTTTTGGGGTTTTTTAATGTAAAATTTAATTTTACATAAAAAAGTATTTTTGAGTTTTTTCAAAAAAACTGATACTTTTCGAGATATATAGGGTCAAACAAAAAGTTTGTAAATATAAATTTTATCTCAGTTTTTCTGTCATAACTTTTAACGTTTTTAATTAAAATAAGATTTTTTAATGTTTTTTTATGTAGAATTTAATATTACACAAAAAAGTATTCCTAAGTTTTTTCAAAAAAACTAATAATTTTCGAGATATATAGGGTCAAACAAAAAGTTTGTAAATATAAATTTGATCTAAGTTTTTCTGTCATAACTTTTAAAGTTTTTAATTAAAATGAGGTTTTTTAACGTATTTTGATGTAAAATTTAATTCTACATAAAAAAGTATTTCTGAGTTTTTTCAAAAAAACTGATACTTTTCGAGATATACAGGGTCAAACAAAAAGTTTGTAAATATAAATTTAATCTCAGTTTTTCTGTCATAACTTTTAACGTTTTTAACTAAAATAAGATTTTTTGATGTTTTTTTATATAGAATTTAATATTACACAAAAACGTATTCCTAAGTTTTTATTAAAAAACTAATACTTTTCGAGATATATAGGGTCAAACAAAAAGTTTGTAAATATAAATTTGATCTTAGTTTTACTGTTATAACTTTTAACGTTTTTTAATAAAAATAAGATTTTTTGATGTTTTTTATGTAGAATTTAATATTACACAAAAAGGTATTCTTAAGTTTTTTTAAAGAAAGTAATACTTTTCGAGATATATAGGGTCAAACAAAAAGTTTGCAAATATAAATTTGATCTTAGTTTTTCTAGCATAACTTTTAAAATTTTTAATCAAAATAAGATTTTTTAATGTTTTTTGATGTAAAATTTAATTTTGCATAAATAAGTATTCTTGAGTTTTTTTAAAAGAACTAATACTTTTCGAGATATACAGGGTCAAACAAAAAGTTTGTAATTAAAAATTTAATCTCAGTTTTTCTGTCATAACTTTTAACGTTTTTAATTAAAATAAGATTTTTTGATGTAAAATTTAATATTACACAAAACAGTATTTTTAAGTTTTTTCAAAAGAACTGATACTTTTCGAGATATATAGGGTCAAACAAAAAGTTTGTAAATATAAATTTAATCTCAGTTTTTCTGTCATAACTTTTAAAGTTTTTTATTAAAATAAGAATTTTTGGTGCTTTTTAATGTAAAATTTAATTTTACATAAAAAAGTATTCCTGAGTTTTTTTAAAAAAACTGATACTTTTCGAGATATATAGGGTCCAACAAAAAGTTTGTAAATATAAATTTAATCTCAGTTTTTCTGTCATAACTTTTAACGTTTTTAATTAAAATAAAATTTTTTGATGTTTTTTGATGTAGAATTTAATATTACACAAAAAAGTATTCTTAAGTTTTTTCAAAAAAACTAATAATTTTCGAGATATATAGGGTCAAACAAAAAGTTTGTAAATATAAATTTGATCTTAGTTTTTCTGTTATAACTTTTAACGTTTTTTAATAAAAATAAGATTTTTTGATGTTTTTTATGTAGAATTTAATATTACACAAAAAAGTATTCTCAAGTTTTTTTAAAGAAAGTAATACTTTTCGAGATATATAGGGTCAAACAAAAAGTTTGTAAATATAAATGTGATCTTAGTTTTTCTGTCATAACTTTTAAAGTTTTTTATTAAAATGAGAATTTTTGGGGCTTTTTAATGTAAAATTTAATTTTACATAAAAAAGTATTCTTGAGTTTTTTTTTAAAAAACTGATACTTTTCGAGATATATAGGGTCAAACAAAAAGTTTGTAAATATAAATTTAATCTCAGTTTTTCTGTCATAACTTTTAACGTTTTTAATTAAAATAAGATTTTTTGATGTAGAATTTAATATTACACAAAAAAGAATTCATAAGTTTTTTTAAAGACACTAATAATTTTCGAGATATATAGGGTCAAACAAAAAGTTTGTAAATATAAATTTGATCTCAGTTTTTCTGTCATAACTTTTAAAGTTTTTTATTAAAATGAGAATTTTTGGGGCTTTTTAATGTAAAATTTAATTTTACATAAAAAAGTATTCTTAAGTTTTTTTAAAGAAAGTAATACTTTTCGAGATACATAGGGTTAAACAAAAAGTTTGTAAATATAAATTTGATCTTAGTTTTTCTGTCATAAATTTTAAAGTTTTTAATCAAAATAAGATTTTTTAATGTTTTTTGATGTAAAATTTAATTTTGCATAAAAAAGTATTCTTTTCAAAAGAACTGATACTTTTCGAGATATACAGGGTCAAACAAAAAGTTTGTAAATATAAATTTAATCTCAGTTTTTCTGTCATGACTTTTAACGTTTTTAATTAAAATAAGATTTTTTGATGTAAAATTTAATATTACACAAAAAAGTATTCTTGAGTTTTTTTTAAAAAAACTGATACTTTTCGAGATATATAGGGTCAAACAAAAAGTTTGTAAATATAAATTTAATCTCAGTTTTTCTGTCATAACTTTTAACGTTTTTAATTAAAATAAGATTTTTTGATGTAGAATTTAATATTACACAAAAAAGTATTCTTAAGTTTTTTTAAAAACACTAATAATTTTCGAGATATATAGGGTCAAACAAAAAGTTTGTAAATATAAATTTGATCTCAGTTTTTCTGTCATAACTTTTAAAGTTTTTTATTAAAATGAGAATTTTTGGGGCTTTTTAATGTAAAATTTAATTTTACATAAAAAAGTATTCTTGAGTTTTTTTTAAAAAAACTGATACTTTTCGAGATATATAGGGTCAAACAAAAAGTTTGTAAATATAAATTTAATCTCAGTTTTTCTGTCATAACTTTTAACGTTTTTAATTAAAATAAGATTTTTTGATGTAGAATTTAATATTACACAAAAAAGTATTCTTAAGTTTTTTTAAAAACACTAATAATTTTCGAGATATATAGGGTCAAACAAAAAGTTTGTAAATATAAATTTGATCTTAGTTGTTCTGTTATAACTTTTAACGTTTTTTAATAAAAATAAGATTTTTTGATGTTTTTTATGTAGAATTTAATATTACACAAAAAAGTATTCTTAAGTTTTTTTAAAGAAAGTAATACTTTTCGAGATATATAGGGTCAAACAAAAAATTTGTAAATATAAATTTGATCTTAGTTTTTCTGTCATAACTTTTAAAGTTTTTAATCAAAATGAGATTTTTTAATGTTTTTTGATGTAAAATTTAATTTTACATAAATAATTATTGTCGAGTTTTTTCAAAAGAACTGATACTTTTCGAGATATATAGGGTCAAACAAAAAGTTTGTAAATATAAATTTAATCTCAGTTTTTCTGTCATAACTTTTAACGTTTTTAATTAAAATAAGATTTTTTGATGTAGAATTTAATATTGCACAAAAAAGTGTTCTTGAGTTTTTTCAAAAAAACTAATACTTTTCGAGATATATAGGGTCAAACAAAAAGTTTGTAAACATAAATTTGATCTTAGTTTTTCTGTCATAACTTTTAAAGTTTTTAATTAAAATGAGATTTTTTAATGTTTTTTGATGTAAAATTTAATTTTACATAAATAAGTATTCTTGAGTTTTTTCAAAAGAACTGATACTTTTCGAGATATACAGGGTCAAACAAAAAGTTTGTAAATATAAATTTAATCTCAGTTTTTCTGTCATAACTTTTAAAGTTTTTAATTAAAATGAGGTTTTTTAACGTTTTTTGATGTAAAATTTAATTTTACATAAAAAAGTATTCTTGAGTTTTTTCAAAAAAACTGATACTTTTCGAGATATACAGGGTCAAACAAAAAGTTTGTAAATATAAATTCTCAGTTTTTCTGTCATAACTTTTAACGTTTTTAATTAAAATAAGATTTTTTGATGTAGAATTTAATATTACACAAAAATTTATTCTTGAGTTTTTTTAAAAAAACTAATACTTTTCGAGATATATAGGGTCAAACAAAAAGTTTGTAAATATAAATTTAATCTCAGTTTTTCTGTCATTACTTTGAACGTTTTTAATTAAAATAAGATTTTTTGATGTAGAATTTAATATTACACAAAAAAGTATTCTTGAGTTTTTTTAAAAAAACTAATACTTTTCGAGATATATAGGGTCAAACAAAAAGTTTGTAAATATAAATTTGATCTCAGTTTTTCTGTCATAACTTTTAAAGTTTTTTATTAAAATCAGAATTTTTGGGGTTTTTTAATGTAAAATTTAATTTTACATAAAAAAGTATTCTTGAGTTTTTTCAAAAAAACTGATACTTTTCGAGATATATAGGGTCAAACAAAAAGTTTGTAAATATAAATTTAATCTCAGTTTTTCTGTCATAACTTTTAATGTTTTTAATTAAAATCAGATTTTTTAATGTTTTTTGATGTAGAATTTAATATTACACAAAAAAGTATTCCTAAGTTTTTTTAAAAAAACTAATACTTTTCGAGATATATAGGGTCAAACAAAAAGTTTGTAAATATAAATTTGATCTTAGTTTTTCTGTCATAACTTTTAAAGTTTTTAATTAAAATAAGATTTTTTAATGTTTTTTGATGTAAAATTTAATTTTACATAAATAAGTATTTCTGAGTTTTTTCAAAAGAACTGATACTTTTCGAGATATACAGGGTCAAACAAAAAGTTTGTAAATATAAATTTAATCTCAGTTTTTCTGTCATTACTTTTAACGTTTTTAATTAAAATAAGATTTTTTGATGTAGAATTTAATATTACACAAAAAAGTATTCTTGAGTTTTTTCAAAAAAACTGATACTTTTCGAGATATATAGGGTCAAACAAAAAGTTTGTAAATATAAATTTAATCTCAGTTTTTCTGTCATAACTTTTAATGTTTTTAATTAAAATCAGATTTTTTAATGTTTTTTGATGTAGAATTTAATATTACACAAAAAAGTATTCCTAAGTTTTTTTAAAAAAACTAATACTTTTCGAGATATATAGGGTCAAACAAAAAGTTTGTAAATATAAATTTAATCTCAGTTTTTCTGTCATAACTTTTAATGTTTTTAATTAAAATCAGATTTTTTAATGTTTTTTGATGTAGAATTTAATATTACACAAAAAAGTATTCCTAAGTTTTTTCAAAAAAACTAATAATTTTCGAGATATATAGGGTCAAACAAAAAGTTTGTAAATATAAATTTGATCTAAGTTTTTCTGTCATAACTTTTAAAGTTTTTAATTAAAATGAGGTTTTTTAACGTATTTTGATGTAAAATTTAATTCTACATAAAAAAGTATTTCTGAGTTTTTTCAAAAAAACTGATACTTTTCGAGATATACAGGGTCAAACAAAAAGTTTGTAAATATAAATTTAATCTCAGTTTTTCTGTCATAACTTTTAACGTTTTTAACTAAAATAAGATTTTTTGATGTTTTTTTATATAGAATTTAATATTACACAAAAACGTATTCCTAAGTTTTTATTAAAAAACTAATACTTTTCGAGATATATAGGGTCAAACAAAAAGTTTGTAAATATAAATTTGATCTTAGTTTTACTGTTATAACTTTTAACGTTTTTTAATAAAAATAAGATTTTTTGATGTTTTTTATGTAGAATTTAATATTACACAAAAAGGTATTCTTAAGTTTTTTTAAAGAAAGTAATACTTTTCGAGATATATAGGGTCAAACAAAAAGTTTGCAAATATAAATTTGATCTTAGTTTTTCTAGCATAACTTTTAAAATTTTTAATCAAAATAAGATTTTTTAATGTTTTTTGATGTAAAATTTAATTTTGCATAAATAAGTATTCTTGAGTTTTTTTAAAAGAACTAATACTTTTCGAGATATACAGGGTCAAACAAAAAGTTTGTAATTAAAAATTTAATCTCAGTTTTTCTGTCATAACTTTTAACGTTTTTAATTAAAATAAGATTTTTTGATGTAAAATTTAATATTACACAAAACAGTATTTTTAAGTTTTTTCAAAAGAACTGATACTTTTCGAGATATATAGGGTCAAACAAAAAGTTTGTAAATATAAATTTAATCTCAGTTTTTCTGTCATAACTTTTAAAGTTTTTTATTAAAATAAGAATTTTTGGTGCTTTTTAATGTAAAATTTAATTTTACATAAAAAAGTATTCCTGAGTTTTTTTAAAAAAACTGATACTTTTCGAGATATATAGGGTCCAACAAAAAGTTTGTAAATATAAATTTAATCTCAGTTTTTCTGTCATAACTTTTAACGTTTTTAATTAAAATAAAATTTTTTGATGTTTTTTGATGTAGAATTTAATATTACACAAAAAAGTATTCTTAAGTTTTTTCAAAAAAACTAATAATTTTCGAGATATATAGGGTCAAACAAAAAGTTTGTAAATATAAATTTGATCTTAGTTTTTCTGTTATAACTTTTAACGTTTTTTAATAAAAATAAGATTTTTTGATGTTTTTTATGTAGAATTTAATATTACACAAAAAAGTATTCTCAAGTTTTTTTAAAGAAAGTAATACTTTTCGAGATATATAGGGTCAAACAAAAAGTTTGTAAATATAAATGTGATCTTAGTTTTTCTGTCATAACTTTTAAAGTTTTTTATTAAAATGAGAATTTTTGGGGCTTTTTAATGTAAAATTTAATTTTACATAAAAAAGTATTCTTGAGTTTTTTTTTAAAAAACTGATACTTTTCGAGATATATAGGGTCAAACAAAAAGTTTGTAAATATAAATTTAATCTCAGTTTTTCTGTCATAACTTTTAACGTTTTTAATTAAAATAAGATTTTTTGATGTAGAATTTAATATTACACAAAAAAGAATTCATAAGTTTTTTTAAAGACACTAATAATTTTCGAGATATATAGGGTCAAACAAAAAGTTTGTAAATATAAATTTGATCTCAGTTTTTCTGTCATAACTTTTAAAGTTTTTTATTAAAATGAGAATTTTTGGGGCTTTTTAATGTAAAATTTAATTTTACATAAAAAAGTATTCTTAAGTTTTTTTAAAGAAAGTAATACTTTTCGAGATACATAGGGTTAAACAAAAAGTTTGTAAATATAAATTTGATCTTAGTTTTTCTGTCATAAATTTTAAAGTTTTTAATCAAAATAAGATTTTTTAATGTTTTTTGATGTAAAATTTAATTTTGCATAAAAAAGTATTCTTTTCAAAAGAACTGATACTTTTCGAGATATACAGGGTCAAACAAAAAGTTTGTAAATATAAATTTAATCTCAGTTTTTCTGTCATGACTTTTAACGTTTTTAATTAAAATAAGATTTTTTGATGTAAAATTTAATATTACACAAAAAAGTATTCTTGAGTTTTTTTTAAAAAAACTGATACTTTTCGAGATATATAGGGTCAAACAAAAAGTTTGTAAATATAAATTTAATCTCAGTTTTTCTGTCATAACTTTTAACGTTTTTAATTAAAATAAGATTTTTTGATGTAGAATTTAATATTACACAAAAAAGTATTCTTAAGTTTTTTTAAAAACACTAATAATTTTCGAGATATATAGGGTCAAACAAAAAGTTTGTAAATATAAATTTGATCTCAGTTTTTCTGTCATAACTTTTAAAGTTTTTTATTAAAATGAGAATTTTTGGGGCTTTTTAATGTAAAATTTAATTTTACATAAAAAAGTATTCTTGAGTTTTTTTTAAAAAAACTGATACTTTTCGAGATATATAGGGTCAAACAAAAAGTTTGTAAATATAAATTTAATCTCAGTTTTTCTGTCATAACTTTTAACGTTTTTAATTAAAATAAGATTTTTTGATGTAGAATTTAATATTACACAAAAAAGTATTCTTAAGTTTTTTTAAAAACACTAATAATTTTCGAGATATATAGGGTCAAACAAAAAGTTTGTAAATATAAATTTGATCTTAGTTGTTCTGTTATAACTTTTAACGTTTTTTAATAAAAATAAGATTTTTTGATGTTTTTTATGTAGAATTTAATATTACACAAAAAAGTATTCTTAAGTTTTTTTAAAGAAAGTAATACTTTTCGAGATATATAGGGTCAAACAAAAAATTTGTAAATATAAATTTGATCTTAGTTTTTCTGTCATAACTTTTAAAGTTTTTAATCAAAATGAGATTTTTTAATGTTTTTTGATGTAAAATTTAATTTTACATAAATAATTATTGTCGAGTTTTTTCAAAAGAACTGATACTTTTCGAGATATATAGGGTCAAACAAAAAGTTTGTAAATATAAATTTAATCTCAGTTTTTCTGTCATAACTTTTAACGTTTTTAATTAAAATAAGATTTTTTGATGTAGAATTTAATATTGCACAAAAAAGTGTTCTTGAGTTTTTTCAAAAAAACTAATACTTTTCGAGATATATAGGGTCAAACAAAAAGTTTGTAAACATAAATTTGATCTTAGTTTTTCTGTCATAACTTTTAAAGTTTTTAATTAAAATGAGATTTTTTAATGTTTTTTGATGTAAAATTTAATTTTACATAAATAAGTATTCTTGAGTTTTTTCAAAAGAACTGATACTTTTCGAGATATACAGGGTCAAACAAAAAGTTTGTAAATATAAATTTAATCTCAGTTTTTCTGTCATAACTTTTAAAGTTTTTAATTAAAATGAGGTTTTTTAACGTTTTTTGATGTAAAATTTAATTTTACATAAAAAAGTATTCTTGAGTTTTTTCAAAAAAACTGATACTTTTCGAGATATACAGGGTCAAACAAAAAGTTTGTAAATATAAATTCTCAGTTTTTCTGTCATAACTTTTAACGTTTTTAATTAAAATAAGATTTTTTGATGTAGAATTTAATATTACACAAAAATTTATTCTTGAGTTTTTTTAAAAAAACTAATACTTTTCGAGATATATAGGGTCAAACAAAAAGTTTGTAAATATAAATTTAATCTCAGTTTTTCTGTCATTACTTTGAACGTTTTTAATTAAAATAAGATTTTTTGATGTAGAATTTAATATTACACAAAAAAGTATTCTTGAGTTTTTTTAAAAAAACTAATACTTTTCGAGATATATAGGGTCAAACAAAAAGTTTGTAAATATAAATTTGATCTCAGTTTTTCTGTCATAACTTTTAAAGTTTTTTATTAAAATCAGAATTTTTGGGGTTTTTTAATGTAAAATTTAATTTTACATAAAAAAGTATTCTTGAGTTTTTTCAAAAAAACTGATACTTTTCGAGATATATAGGGTCAAACAAAAAGTTTGTAAATATAAATTTAATCTCAGTTTTTCTGTCATAACTTTTAATGTTTTTAATTAAAATCAGATTTTTTAATGTTTTTTGATGTAGAATTTAATATTACACAAAAAAGTATTCCTAAGTTTTTTTAAAAAAACTAATACTTTTCGAGATATATAGGGTCAAACAAAAAGTTTGTAAATATAAATTTGATCTTAGTTTTTCTGTCATAACTTTTAAAGTTTTTAATTAAAATAAGATTTTTTAATGTTTTTTGATGTAAAATTTAATTTTACATAAATAAGTATTTCTGAGTTTTTTCAAAAGAACTGATACTTTTCGAGATATACAGGGTCAAACAAAAAGTTTGTAAATATAAATTTAATCTCAGTTTTTCTGTCATTACTTTTAACGTTTTTAATTAAAATAAGATTTTTTGATGTAGAATTTAATATTACACAAAAAAGTATTCTTGAGTTTTTTTAAAAAAACTAATACTTTTCGAGATATATAGGGTCAAACAAAAAATTTGTAAATATAAATTTGATCTCAGTTTTTCTGTCATAACTTTTAAAGTTTTTTATTAAAATCAGAATTTTTGGGGTTTTTTGATGTAAAATTTAATTTTACATAAAAAAGAATTCTTGAGTTTTTTCAAAAAAACTGATACTTTTCGAGATATATAGGGTCAAACAAAAAGTTTGTAAATATAAATTTAATCACAGTTTTTGTGTCATAACTTTTAATGTTTTTAATTAAAATTAGATTTTTTAATGTTTTTTGATGTAGAATTTAATTTTACACAAAAAAGTATTCCTAAGTTTTTTAAAAAAAACTAATACTTTTCGAGATATATAGGGTCAAACAAAAAGTTTGTAAATATAAATTTGATCTTAGTTTTTCTGTCATAACTTTTAAAGTTTTTAATTAAAATAAGATTTTTTAATGTTTTTTGATGTAAAATTTAATTTTACATAAAAAAGTATTCTTGAGTTTTTTCAAAAAAACTGATACTTTTCGAGATATATAGGGTCAAACAAAAAGTTTGTAAATATAAATTTAATCTCAGTTTTTCTGTCATAACTTTTAAAGTTTTTAATTAAAATAAGATTTTTTAATGTTTCTTGATGTAAAATTTAATTTTACATAAAAAAGTATTCTTGAGTTTTTTCAAAAAAACTGATACTTTTCGAGATATACAGGGTCAAACAAAAAGTTTGTAAATATAAATTCTCAGTTTTTCTGTCATAACTTTTAACGTTTTTAATTGAAATAAGATTTTTTGATGTTTTTTGATGTAGAATTTAATATTACACAAAAAAGTATACCTACGGTTTTTTAAAAACACTAATAATTTTCGAGATATATAGGGTCAAACAAAAAGTTTGTAAATATAAATTTGATCTTAGTTTTTCTGTTATAACTTATAACGTTTTTTATTAAAAATAAGATTTTTTGATGTTTTTTTATGTAGAATTTAATATTACACAAAAAAGTTTTTTTAAAGAAACTAATACTTTTCGAGATATTATAGGGTCAAACAAAAAGTTTTTAAATATAAATTTAATCTCAGTTTTTCTGTCATAAATTTTAACGTTTTTAATTAAAATAAGATTTTTTGATGTAGAATTTAATATTACACAAAAAAGTGTTCTTGAGTTTTTTCAACAAAACTAATACTTTTCGAGATATATAGGGTCAAACTAAAAGTTTGTAAACATAAATTTGATCTTAGTTTTTCTGTTATAACTTTTAAAGTTTTTAATTAAAATGAGATTTTTTAATGTTATTTGATGTAAAATTTAATTTTACATAAATAAGTATTCTTGAGTTTTTTCAAAAGAACTGATACTTTTCGAGATATACAGGGTGAAACAAAAAGTTTGTAAATATAAATTTAATCTCAGTTTTTCTGTCATAACTTTTAACGTTTTTAATTGAAATAAGATTTTTTGATGTTTTTTGATGTAGAATTTAATATTACACAAAAAAGTATTCCTAAGTTTTTTTAAAAAAACTAATACTTTTCGAGATATATAGGGTCAAAAAAAAGTTTGTAAATATAAATTTGATCTTAGTTTTTCTGTCATAACTTTTAAAGTTTTTAATTAAAATAAGATTTTTTAATGTTTTTTGATGTAAAATTAAATTTTACATAAATAAGTATTGTTAAGTTTTTTCAAAAGAACTGATACTTTTCGAGATATACAGGGTCAAACAAAAAGTTTGTAACTATAAATTTAATCTCAGTTTTTCTGTCATAACTTTTAACGTTTTTAATTATAATAAGATTTTTTGATGTAGAATTTAATATAACACAAAAAAGTGTTCTTGAGTTTTTTCAACAAAACCAATACTTTTCGAGATATATAGGGTCAAACTAAAAGTTTGTAAACATAAATTTGATCTTAGTTTTTCTGTCATAACTTTTATAAGATTTTTTAATGTAGAATTTAATATTACACAAAAAAGTATTCTTAAGTTTTTTTAAAGAAACTAATTCTTTACGAGATATATAGAGTCAAACAAAAAGTTTGTAAATATAAATTTGACCTCAGTTATTCTGTCATAACTTTTAAATTTTTTTATTAAAATAACATTTTTTGGGGTTTTTTAATGTAAAATTTAATTTTACATAAAAAAGTATTTTTGAGTTTTTTCAAAAAAACTGATACTTTTCGAGATATATAGGGTCAAACAAAAAGTTTGTAAATATAAATTTTATCTCAGTTTTTCTGTCATAACTTTTAACGTTTTTAATTAAAATAAGATTTTTTAATGTTTTTTTATGTAGAATTTAATATTACACAAAAAAGTATTCCTAAGTTTTTTCAAAAAAACTAATAATTTTCGAGATATATAGGGTCAAACAAAAAGTTTGTAAATATAAATTTGATCTAAGTTTTTCTGTCATAACTTTTAAAGTTTTTAATTAAAATGAGGTTTTTTAACGTATTTTGATGTAAAATTTAATTCTACATAAAAAAGTATTTCTGAGTTTTTTCAAAAAAACTGATACTTTTCGAGATATACAGGGTCAAACAAAAAGTTTGTAAATATAAATTTAATCTCAGTTTTTCTGTCATAACTTTTAACGTTTTTAACTAAAATAAGATTTTTTGATGTTTTTTTATATAGAATTTAATATTACACAAAAACGTATTCCTAAGTTTTTATTAAAAAACTAATACTTTTCGAGATATATAGGGTCAAACAAAAAGTTTGTAAATATAAATTTGATCTTAGTTTTACTGTTATAACTTTTAACGTTTTTTAATAAAAATAAGATTTTTTGATGTTTTTTATGTAGAATTTAATATTACACAAAAAGGTATTCTTAAGTTTTTTTAAAGAAAGTAATACTTTTCGAGATATATAGGGTCAAACAAAAAGTTTGCAAATATAAATTTGATCTTAGTTTTTCTAGCATAACTTTTAAAATTTTTAATCAAAATAAGATTTTTTAATGTTTTTTGATGTAAAATTTAATTTTGCATAAATAAGTATTCTTGAGTTTTTTTAAAAGAACTAATACTTTTCGAGATATACAGGGTCAAACAAAAAGTTTGTAATTAAAAATTTAATCTCAGTTTTTCTGTCATAACTTTTAACGTTTTTAATTAAAATAAGATTTTTTGATGTAAAATTTAATATTACACAAAACAGTATTTTTGAGTTTTTTCAAAAGAACTGATACTTTTCGAGATATATAGGGTCAAACAAAAAGTTTGTAAATATAAATTTAATCTCAGTTTTTCTGTCATAACTTTTAAAGTTTTTTATTAAAATAAGAATTTTTGGTGCTTTTTAATGTAAAATTTAATTTTACATAAAAAAGTATTCCTGAGTTTTTTTAAAAAAACTGATACTTTTCGAGATATATAGGGTCCAACAAAAAGTTTGTAAATATAAATTTAATCTCAGTTTTTCTGTCATAACTTTTAACGTTTTTAATTAAAATAAAATTTTTTGATGTTTTTTGATGTAGAATTTAATATTACACAAAAAAGTATTCTTAAGTTTTTTCAAAAAAACTAATAATTTTCGAGATATATAGGGTCAAACAAAAAGTTTGTAAATATAAATTTGATCTTAGTTTTTCTGTTATAACTTTTAACGTTTTTTAATAAAAATAAGATTTTTTGATGTTTTTTATGTAGAATTTAATATTACACAAAAAAGTATTCTCAAGTTTTTTTAAAGAAAGTAATACTTTTCGAGATATATAGGGTCAAACAAAAAGTTTGTAAATATAAATGTGATCTTAGTTTTTCTGTCATAACTTTTAAAGTTTTTTATTAAAATGAGAATTTTTGGGGCTTTTTAATGTAAAATTTAATTTTACATAAAAAAGTATTCTTGAGTTTTATTTTAAAAAACTGATACTTTTCGAGATATATAGGGTCAAACAAAAAGTTTGTAAATATAAATTTAATCTCAGTTTTTCTGTCATAACTTTTAACGTTTTTAATTAAAATAAGATTTTTTGATGTAGAATTTAATATTACACAAAAAAGAATTCATAAGTTTTTTTAAAGACACTAATAATTTTCGAGATATATAGGGTCAAACAAAAAGTTTGTAAATATAAATTTGATCTCAGTTTTTCTGTCATAACTTTTAAAGTTTTTTATTAAAATGAGAATTTTTGGGGCTTTTTAATGTAAAATTTAATTTTACATAAAAAAGTATTCTTAAGTTTTTTTAAAGAAAGTAATACTTTTCGAGATACATAGGGTTAAACAAAAAGTTTGTAAATATAAATTTGATCTTAGTTTTTCTGTCATAAATTTTAAAGTTTTTAATCAAAATAAGATTTTTTAATGTTTTTTGATGTAAAATTTAATTTTGCATAAAAAAGTATTCTTTTCAAAAGAACTGATACTTTTCGAGATATACAGGGTCAAACAAAAAGTTTGTAAATATAAATTTAATCTCAGTTTTTCTGTCATGACTTTTAACGTTTTTAATTAAAATAAGATTTTTTGATGTAAAATTTAATATTACACAAAAAAGTATTCTTGAGTTTTTTTTAAAAAAACTGATACTTTTCGAGATATATAGGGTCAAACAAAAAGTTTGTAAATATAAATTTAATCTCAGTTTTTCTGTCATTACTTTTAACGTTTTTAATTAAAATAAGATTTTTTGATGTAGAATTTAATATTACACAAAAAAGTATTCTTAAGTTTTTTTAAAAACACTAATAATTTTCGAGATATATAGGGTCAAACAAAAAGTTTGTAAATATAAATTTGATCTCAGTTTTTCTGTCATAACTTTTAAAGTTTTTTATTAAAATGAGAATTTTTGGGGCTTTTTAATGTAAAATTTAATTTTACATAAAAAAGTATTCTTGAGTTTTTTTTAAAAAAACTGATACTTTTCGAGATATATAGGGTCAAACAAAAAGTTTGTAAATATAAATTTAATCTCAGTTTTTCTGTCATAACTTTTAACGTTTTTAATTAAAATAAGATTTTTTGATGTAGAATTTAATATTACACAAAAAAGTATTCTTAAGTTTTTTTAAAAACACTAATAATTTTCGAGATATATAGGGTCAAACAAAAAGTTTGTAAATATAAATTTGATCTTAGTTGTTCTGTTATAACTTTTAACGTTTTTTAATAAAAATAAGATTTTTTGATGTTTTTTATGTAGAATTTAATATTACACAAAAAAGTATTCTTAAGTTTTTTTAAAGAAAGTAATACTTTTCGAGATATATAGGGTCAAACAAAAAATTTGTAAATATAAATTTGATCTTAGTTTTTCTGTCATAACTTTTAAAGTTTTTAATCAAAATGAGATTTTTTAATGTTTTTTGATGTAAAATTTAATTTTACATAAATAATTATTGTCGAGTTTTTTCAAAAGAACTGATACTTTTCGAGATATATAGGGTCAAACAAAAAGTTTGTAAATATAAATTTAATCTCAGTTTTTCTGTCATAACTTTTAACGTTTTTAATTAAAATAAGATTTTTTGATGTAGAATTTAATATTGCACAAAAAAGTGTTCTTGAGTTTTTTCAAAAAAACTAATACTTTTCGAGATATATAGGGTCAAACAAAAAGTTTGTAAACATAAATTTGATCTTAGTTTTTCTGTCATAACTTTTAAAGTTTTTAATTAAAATGAGATTTTTTAATGTTTTTTGATGTAAAATTTAATTTTACATAAATAAGTATTCTTGAGTTTTTTCAAAAGAACTGATACTTTTCGAGATATACAGGGTCAAACAAAAAGTTTGTAAATATAAATTTAATCTCAGTTTTTCTGTCATAACTTTTAAAGTTTTTAATTAAAATGAGGTTTTTTAACGTTTTTTGATGTAAAATTTAATTTTACATAAAAAAGTATTCTTGAGTTTTTTCAAAAAAACTGATACTTTTCGAGATATACAGGGTCAAACAAAAAGTTTGTAAATATAAATTCTCAGTTTTTCTGTCATAACTTTTAACGTTTTTAATTAAAATAAGATTTTTTGATGTAGAATTTAATATTACACAAAAATTTATTCTTGAGTTTTTTTAAAAAAACTAATACTTTTCGAGATATATAGGGTCAAACAAAAAGTTTGTAAATATAAATTTAATCTCAGTTTTTCTGTCATTACTTTGAACGTTTTTAATTAAAATAAGATTTTTTGATGTAGAATTTAATATTACACAAAAAAGTATTCTTGAGTTTTTTTAAAAAAACTAATACTTTTCGAGATATATAGGGTCAAACAAAAAGTTTGTAAATATAAATTTGATCTCAGTTTTTCTGTCATAACTTTTAAAGTTTTTAATTAAAATGAGATTTTTTAATGTTTTTTGATGTAAAATTTAATTTTACATAAATAAGTATTCTTGAGTTTTTTCAAAAGAACTGATACTTTTCGAGATATACAGGGTCAAACAAAAAGTTTGTAAATATAAATTTAATCTCAGTTTTTCTGTCATAACTTTTAAAGTTTTTAATTAAAATGAGGTTTTTTAACGTTTTTTGATGTAAAATTTAATTTTACATAAAAAAGTATTCTTGAGTTTTTTCAAAAAAACTGATACTTTTCGAGATATACAGGGTCAAACAAAAAGTTTGTAAATATAAATTCTTAGTTTTTCTGTCATAACTTTTAACGTTTTTAATTAAAATAAGATTTTTTGATGTAGAATTTAATATTACACAAAAATTTATTCTTGAGTTTTTTTAAAAAAACTAATACTTTTCGAGATATATAGGGTCAAACAAAAAGTTTGTAAATATAAATTTAATCTCAGTTTTTCTGTCATTACTTTGAACGTTTTTAATTAAAATAAGATTTTTTGATGTAGAATTTAATATTACACAAAAAAGTATTCTTGAGTTTTTTTAAAAAAACTAATACTTTTCGAGATATATAGGGTCAAACAAAAAGTTTGTAAATATAAATTTGATCTCAGTTTTTCTGTCATAACTTTTAAAGTTTTTTATTAAAATCAGAATTTTTGGGGTTTTTTAATGTAAAATTTAATTTTACATAAAAAAGTATTCTTGAGTTTTTTCAAAAAAACTGATACTTTTCGAGATATATAGGGTCAAACAAAAAGTTTGTAAATATAAATTTAATCTCAGTTTTTCTGTCATAACTTTTAATGTTTTTAATTAAAATCAGATTTTTTAATGTTTTTTGATGTAGAATTTAATATTACACAAAAAAGTATTCCTAAGTTTTTTTAAAAAAACTAATACTTTTCGAGATATATAGGGTCAAACAAAAAGTTTGTAAATATAAATTTGATCTTAGTTTTTCTGTCATAACTTTTAAAGTTTTTAATTAAAATAAGATTTTTTAATGTTTTTTGATGTAAAATTTAATTTTACATAAATAAGTATTTCTGAGTTTTTTCAAAAGAACTGATACTTTTCGAGATATACAGGGTCAAACAAAAAGTTTGTAAATATAAATTTAATCTCAGTTTTTCTGTCATTACTTTTAACGTTTTTAATTAAAATAAGATTTTTTGATGTAGAATTTAATATTACACAAAAAAGTATTCTTGAGTTTTTTTAAAAAAACTAATACTTTTCGAGATATATAGGGTCAAACAAAAAATTTGTAAATATAAATTTGATCTCAGTTTTTCTGTCATAACTTTTAAAGTTTTTTATTAAACTCAGAATTTTTGGGGTTTTTTGATGTAAAATTTAATTTTACATAAAAAAGAATTCTTGAGTTTTTTCAAAAAAACTGATACTTTTCGAGATATATAGGGTCAAACAAAAAGTTTGTAAATATAAATTTAATCACAGTTTTTCTGTCATAACTTTTAATGTTTTTAATTAAAATTAGATTTTTTAATGTTTTTTGATGTAGAATTTAATTTTACACAAAAAAGTATTCCTAAGTTTTTTAAAAAAAACTAATACTTTTCGAGATATATAGGGTCAAACAAAAAGTTTGTAAATATAAATTTGATCTTAGTTTTTCTGTCATAACTTTTAAAGTTTTTAATTAAAATAAGATTTTTTAATGTTTTTTGATGTAAAATTTAATTTTACATAAAAAAGTATTCTTGAGTTTTTTCAAAAAAACTGATACTTTTCGAGATATATAGGGTCAAACAAAAAGTTTGTAAATATAAATTTAATCTCAGTTTTTCTGTCATAACTTTTAAAGTTTTTAATTAAAATAAGATTTTTTAATGTTTCTTGATGTAAAATTTAATTTTACATAAAAAAGTATTCTTGAGTTTTTTCAAAAAAACTGATACTTTTCGAGATATACAGGGTCAAACAAAAAGTTTGTAAATATAAATTTAATCTCAGTTTTTCTGTCATAACTTTTAACGTTTTTAATTAAAATAAGATTTTTTGATGTAGAATTTAATATTGCACAAAAAAGTGTTCTTGAGTTTTTTCAAAAAAACTAATACTTTTCGAGATATATAGGGTCAAACAAAAAGTTTGTAAACATAAATTTGATCTTAGTTTTTCTGTCATAACTTTTAAAGTTTTTAATTAAAATGAGATTTTTTAATGTTTTTTGATGTAAAATTTAATTTTACATAAATAAGTATTCTTGAGTTTTTTCAAAAGAACTGATACTTTTCGAGATATACAGGGTCAAACAAAAAGTTTGTAAATATAAATTTAATCTCAGTTTTTCTGTCATAACTTTTAAAGTTTTTAATTAAAATGAGGTTTTTTAACGTTTTTTGATGTAAAATTTAATTTTACATAAAAAAGTATTCTTGAGTTTTTTCAAAAAAACTGATACTTTTCGAGATATACAGGGTCAAACAAAAAGTTTGTAAATATAAATTCTCAGTTTTTCTGTCATAACTTTTAACGTTTTTAATTAAAATAAGATTTTTTGATGTAGAATTTAATATTACACAAAAATTTATTCTTGAGTTTTTTTAAAAAAACTAATACTTTTCGAGATATATAGGGTCAAACAAAAAGTTTGTAAATATAAATTTAATCTCAGTTTTTCTGTCATTACTTTGAACGTTTTTAATTAAAATAAGATTTTTTGATGTAGAATTTAATATTACACAAAAAAGTATTCTTGAGTTTTTTTAAAAAAACTAATACTTTTCGAGATATATAGGGTCAAACAAAAAGTTTGTAAATATAAATTTGATCTCAGTTTTTCTGTCATAACTTTTAAAGTTTTTAATTAAAATGAGATTTTTTAATGTTTTTTGATGTAAAATTTAATTTTACATAAATAAGTATTCTTGAGTTTTTTCAAAAGAACTGATACTTTTCGAGATATACAGGGTCAAACAAAAAGTTTGTAAATATAAATTTAATCTCAGTTTTTCTGTCATAACTTTTAAAGTTTTTAATTAAAATGAGGTTTTTTAACGTTTTTTGATGTAAAATTTAATTTTACATAAAAAAGTATTCTTGAGTTTTTTCAAAAAAACTGATACTTTTCGAGATATACAGGGTCAAACAAAAAGTTTGTAAATATAAATTCTCAGTTTTTCTGTCATAACTTTTAACGTTTTTAATTAAAATAAGATTTTTTGATGTAGAATTTAATATTACACAAAAATTTATTCTTGAGTTTTTTTAAAAAAACTAATACTTTTCGAGATATATAGGGTCAAACAAAAAGTTTGTAAATATAAATTTAATCTCAGTTTTTCTGTCATTACTTTGAACGTTTTTAATTAAAATAAGATTTTTTGATGTAGAATTTAATATTACACAAAAAAGTATTCTTGAGTTTTTTTAAAAAAACTAATACTTTTCGAGATATATAGGGTCAAACAAAAAGTTTGTAAATATAAATTTGATCTCAGTTTTTCTGTCATAACTTTTAAAGTTTTTTATTAAAATCAGAATTTTTGGGGTTTTTTAATGTAAAATTTAATTTTACATAAAAAAGTATTCTTGAGTTTTTTCAAAAAAACTGATACTTTTCGAGATATATAGGGTCAAACAAAAAGTTTGTAAATATAAATTTAATCTCAGTTTTTCTGTCATAACTTTTAATGTTTTTAATTAAAATCAGATTTTTTAATGTTTTTTGATGTAGAATTTAATATTACACAAAAAAGTATTCCTAAGTTTTTTTAAAAAAACTAATACTTTTCGAGATATATAGGGTCAAACAAAAAGTTTGTAAATATAAATTTGATCTTAGTTTTTCTGTCATAACTTTTAAAGTTTTTAATTAAAATAAGATTTTTTAATGTTTTTTGATGTAAAATTTAATTTTACATAAATAAGTATTTCTGAGTTTTTTCAAAAGAACTGATACTTTTCGAGATATACAGGGTCAAACAAAAAGTTTGTAAATATAAATTTAATCTCAGTTTTTCTGTCATTACTTTTAACGTTTTTAATTAAAATAAGATTTTTTGATGTAGAATTTAATATTACACAAAAAAGTATTCTTGAGTTTTTTTAAAAAAACTAATACTTTTCGAGATATATAGGGTCAAACAAAAAATTTGTAAATATAAATTTGATCTCAGTTTTTCTGTCATAACTTTTAAAGTTTTTTATTAAACTCAGAATTTTTGGGGTTTTTTGATGTAAAATTTAATTTTACATAAAAAAGAATTCTTGAGTTTTTTCAAAAAAACTGATACTTTTCGAGATATATAGGGTCAAACAAAAAGTTTGTAAATATAAATTTAATCACAGTTTTTCTGTCATAACTTTTAATGTTTTTAATTAAAATTAGATTTTTTAATGTTTTTTGATGTAGAATTTAATTTTACACAAAAAAGTATTCCTAAGTTTTTTAAAAAAAACTAATACTTTTCGAGATATATAGGGTCAAACAAAAAGTTTGTAAATATAAATTTGATCTTAGTTTTTCTGTCATAACTTTTAAAGTTTTTAATTAAAATAAGATTTTTTAATGTTTTTTGATGTAAAATTTAATTTTACATAAAAAAGTATTCTTGAGTTTTTTCAAAAAAACTGATACTTTTCGAGATATATAGGGTCAAACAAAAAGTTTGTAAATATAAATTTAATCTCAGTTTTTCTGTCATAACTTTTAAAGTTTTTAATTAAAATAAGATTTTTTAATGTTTCTTGATGTAAAATTTAATTTTACATAAAAAAGTATTCTTGAGTTTTTTCAAAAAAACTGATACTTTTCGAGATATACAGGGTCAAACAAAAAGTTTGTAAATATAAATTCTCAGTTTTTCTGTCATAACTTTTAACGTTTTTAATTAAAATAAGATTTTTTGATGTAGAATTTAATATTACACAAAAATGTATTCCTGAGTTTTTTTAAAAAAACTAATACTTTTCGAGATATATAGGGTCAAACAAAAAGTTTGTAAATATAAATTTGATCTCAGTTTTTCTGTCATAACTTTTAAAGTTTTTTATTAAAATAAGATTTTTTGATGTAGAATTTAATATTACACAAAAATGTATTCCTGAGTTTTTTTAAAAAAACTAATACTTTTCGAGATATATAGGGTCAAACAAAAAGTTTGTAAATATAAATTTGATCTCAGTTTTTCTGTCATAACTTTTAAAGTTTTTTATTAAAATCAGAATTTTTGGGGTTTTTTAATGTAAAATTTAATTTTACATAAAAAAGTATTCTGGAGTTTTTTCAAAAAAACTGATACTTTTCGAGATATACAGGGTCAAACAAAAAGTTTGTAAATATAAATTTAATCTCAGTTTTTCTGTCATAACTTTTAATGTTTTTAATTAAAATCAGATTTTTTATGTTTTTTGATGTAGAATTTAATTTTACACAAAAAAGTATTTTTAAGTTTTTTCAAAAAAACTTATAATTTTCGAGGTATATAGGGTCAAACAAAAAGTTTGTAAATATAAATTTTATCTAAGTTTTTCTGTCATAACTTTTAAAGTTTTTAATTAAAATAAGGTTTTTTAACGTTTTTTGATGTAAAATTTAATTTTACATAAAAAAGTATTCTTGAGTTTTTTCAAACAAACTGATACTTTTCGAGATATACAGGGTCAAACAAAAAGTTTGTAAATATAAATTCTCAGTTTTTCTGTCATAACTTTTAACGTTTTTAATTAAAATAAGATTTTTTGATGTAGAATTTAATATTACATAAAAATGTATTCTTGAGTTTTTTTAAAAAAACTAATACTTTTCGAGATATATAGGGTCAAACAAAAAGTTTGTAAATATAAATTTAATCTCAGTTTTTCTGTCATTACTTTTAACGTTTTTAATTAAAATAAGATTTTTTGATGTAGAATTTAATATTACACAAAAAAGTATTCTTGAGTTTTTTTAAAAAAACTAATACTTTTCGAGATATATAGGGTCAAACAAAAAGTTTGTAAATATAAATTTGATCTCAGTTTTTCTGTCATAACTTTTAAAGTTTGTTATTAAAATCAGAATTTCTGGGGTTTTTTAATGTAAAATTTAATTTTACATAAAAAAGAATTCTTGAGTTTTTTCAAAAAAACTGATACTTTTCGAGATATATAGGGTCAAACAAAAAGTTTGTAAATATAAATTTAATCTTAGTTTTTCTGTCATAACTTTTAATGTTTTTAATTAAAATTAGATTTTTTAATGTTTTTTGATGTAGAATTTAATTTTACACAAAAAAGTATTCCTAAGTTTTTTTTTTAAAAACTAATACTTTTCGAGATATATAGGGTCAAACAAAAAGTTTGTAAATATAAATTTGATCTTAGTTTTTCTGTCATAACTTTTAAAGTTTTTAATTAAAATAAGATTTTTTAATGTTTTTTGATGTAAAATTTAATTTTACATAAAAAAGTATTCTTGAGTTTTTTCAAAAAAACTGATACTTTTCGAGATATATAGGGTCAAACAAAAAGTTTGTAAATATAAATTTGATCTCAGTTTTTCTGTCATAACTTTTAAAGTTTGTTATTAAAATCAGAATTTCTGGGGTTTTTTAATGTAAAATTTAATTTTACATAAAAAAGAATTCTTGAGTTTTTTCAAAAAAACTGATACTTTTCGAGATATATAGGGTCAAACAAAAAGTTTGTAAATATAAATTTAATCTTAGTTTTTCTGTCATAACTTTTAATGTTTTTAATTAAAATTAGATTTTTTAATGTTTTTTGATGTAGAATTTAATTTTACACAAAAAAGTATTCCTAAGTTTTTTTTTTAAAAACTAATACTTTTCGAGATATATAGGGTCAAACAAAAAGTTTGTAAATATAAATTTGATCTTAGTTTTTCTGTCATAACTTTTAAAGTTTTTAATTAAAATAAGATTTTTTAATGTTTTTTGATGTAAAATTTAATTTTACATAAAAAAGTATTCTTGAGTTTTTTTAAAAAAACTGATACTTTTCGAGATATATAGGGTCAAACAAAAAGTTTGTAAATATAAATTTAATCTCAGTTTTTCTGTCATAACTTTTAAAGTTTTTAATTAAAATAAGATTTTTTAATGTTTTTTGATGTAAAATTTAATTTTACATAAAAAAGTATTCTTGAGTTTTTTCAAAAAAACTGATACTTTTCGAGATATACAGGGTCAAACAAAAAGTTTGTAAATATAAATTCTCAGTTTTTCTGTCATAACTTTTAACGTTTTTAATTAAAATAAGATTTTTTGATGTAGAATTTAATATTACACAAAAATGTATTCTTGAGTTTTTTTAAAAAAATTAATACTTTTCGAGATATATAGGGTCAAACAAAAAGTTTGTAAATATAAATTTGATCTCAGTTTTTCTGTCATAACTTTTAAAGTTTTTTATTAAAATCAGAATTTTTGGGGTTTTTTAATGTAAAATTTAATTTTACATAAAAAAGTATTCTTGAGTTTTTTTAAAAAAACTGATACTTTTCGAGATATACAGGGTCAAACAAAAAGTTTGTAAATATAAATTTAATCTCAGTTTTTCTGTCATTACTTTTAACGTTTTTAATTAAAATAAGATTTTTTGATGTAGAATTTAATATTTCACAAAAAAGTATTCCTGAGTTTTTTTAAAAAAACTAATACTTTTCGAGATATATAGGGTCAAACAAAAAGTTTGTAAATATAAATTTGATCTCAGTTTTTCTGTCATAACTTTTAAAGTTTTTTATTAAAATCAGAATTTTTGGGGTTTTTTAATGTAAAATTTAATTTTACATAAAAAAGTATTCTTGAGTTTTTTCAAAAAAACTGATACTTTTCGAGATATATAGGGTCAAACAAAAAGTTTGTAAATATAAATTTAATCTCAGTTTTTCTGTCATAACTTTTAATGTTTTTAATTAAAATCAGATTTTTTTATGTTTTTTGATGTAGAATTTAATTTTACACAAAAAAGTATTTTTAAGTTTTTTCAAAAAAACTTATAATTTTCGAGATAACAAAAAGTTTGTAAATATAAATTTTATCTAAGTTTTTCTGTCATAACTTTTAATTTTTTTAATTAAAATAAGATTTTTTAATGTTTTTTGATGTAGAATTTAATTTTACACAAAAAAGTATTTTTAAGTTTTTTCAAAAAAACTTATAATTTTCGAGATAACAAAAAGTTTGTAAATATAAATTTTATCTAAGTTTTTCTGTCATAACTTTTAAAGTTTTTAATTAAAATGAGGTTTTTTAACGTTTTTTGATGTAAAATTTAATTTTACATAAAAAAGTATTCTTGAGTTTTTCAAAAAAACTGATACTTTTCGAGATATACAGGGTCAAACAAAAAGTTTGTAAATATAAATTCTCAGTTTTTCTGTCATAACTTTTAACGTTTTTAATTAAAATAAGATTTTTTGATGTAGAATTTAATATTACACAAAAATGTATTCTTGAGTTTTTTAAAAAAAACTAATACTTTTCGAGATATATAGGGTCAAACAAAAAGTTTGTAAATATAAATTTAATCTCAGTTTTTCTGTCATTACTTTTAACGTTTTTAATTAAAATAAGATTTTTTGATGTAGAATTTAATATTACACAAAAAAGTATTCTTGAGTTTTTTTAAAAAAACTAATACTTTTCGAGATATATAGGGTCAAACAAAAAGTTTGTAAATATAAATTTGATCTCAGTTTTTCTGTCATAACTTTTAAAGTTTTTAATTAAAATGAGGTTTTTTAACGTTTTTTGATGTAAAATTTAATTTTACATAAAAAAGTATTCTTGAGTTTTTCAAAAAAACTGATACTTTTCGAGATATACAGGGTCAAAAAAAAAGTTTGTAAATATAAATTCTCAGTTTTTCTGTCATAACTTTTAACGTTTTTAATTAAAATAAGATTTTTTGATGTAGAATTTAATATTACACAAAAATGTATTCTTGAGTTTTTTTAAAAAAACTAATACTTTTCGAGATATATAGGGTCAAACAAAAAGTTTGTAAATATAAATTTAATCTCAGTTTTTCTGTCATTACTTTTAACGTTTTTAATTAAAATAAGATTTTTTGATGTAGAATTTAATATTACACAAAAAAGTATTCTTGAGTTTTTTTAAAAAAACTAATACTTTTCGAGATATATAGGGTCAAACAAAAAGTTTGTAAATATAAATTTGATCTCAGTTTTTCTGTCATAACTTTTAAAGTTTTTTATTAAAATCAGAATTTTTGGGGTTTTTTATTGTAAAATTTAATTTTACATAAAAAAGTATTCTTGAGTTTTTTCAAAAAAACTGATACTTTTCGAGATATATAGGGTCAAACAAAAAGTTTGTAAATATAAATTTAATCTCAGTTTTTCTGTCATAACTTTTAATGTTTTTAATTAAAATCAGATTTTTTTATGTTTTTTGATGTAGAATTTAATATTACACAAAAAAGTATTCCTAAGTTTTTTTAAAAAAACTAATACTTTTCGAGATATAGAGGGTCAAACAAAAAGTTTGTAAATATAAATTTAATCTCAGTTTTTCTGTCATAACTTTTAATTTTTTTAATTAAAATAAGATTTTTTAATGTTTTTTGATGTAGAATTTAATTTTACACAAAAAAGTATTTCTAAGTTTTTTCAAAAAAACTTATAATTTTCGAGATATATAGGGTCAAACAAAAAGTTTGTAAATATAAATTTTATCTAAGTTTTTCTGTCATAACTTTTAAAGTTTTTAATTAAAATAAGGTTTTTTAACGTTTTTTGATGTAAAATTTAATTTTACATAAAAAAGTATTCTTGAGTTTTTCATTGAAAAACTGTATTTTTTCACTATCGAAACCGTTACACATTCTCTTTAACTTTTCTCTTCGTCAAGGCGAAATACCTTTAATATGGAAACAAAGTTTTATAGCTCCAATTTTTAAATCAGGAAATATTAAAGATGTCACAAATTATCGAGGTGTTTGCCAACAATCGGTTATACCTAAATTGCTGGATAATATCATTACTGATAAATTACAATGGTTATGTAAATCCTTTTTAGACATTAATCAGTTTGGCTTTTGTAAAAACAAATCAACCACTACCAACTTATTAACCTATCAATTGGATATTTTTGATGCTTTTGAAAATAAATATCAAGTAGACTCAATCTATGCAGATTTCTCGAAAGCATTTGATAGAGTAAACCATCAAATCCTTTTAAAAAAACTTAAATCAATCGGATTCCATGAAAATTTGTTGGTATGGTTGAGTAGTTTTCTTAAAGATAGAACACAGTTTGTCAAAATCGGGCAATATATTTCACATCCAATTTTGGTTACATCAGGTGTACCTCAGGGAACACATATTGCACCTTTATTATTTATCCTGTTTGTTAATGATATTAATTCATTTTTAACTAATTGTAAGTATTTGATGTATGCCGACGATATAAAAATTTTTAAAACCATTAAAAAAGAATCAGACTGTACAATTCTTCAATCCCAATTAAATGATTTTTATAAGTGGTGCGTAAAAAATATGCTTGAAATAAATTTCAGTAAATGTTTTCAAATAACTTTCCATCGAATATTCAATCCCATTAAATTTCAATATAACCTGAATAACAGGGATATAGTATTAACTAATTCTATTAAAGATCTTGGAGTTATTTTGGACAATAGGCTTTCATTTGACGATCACATAAAATATATTACCATTAAATCAACAAAAACTTTGGGATTTGTTTTAAGAAATTGTAATGTATTTAATATCGAAACAACAAAAACCGTTTATTTAGCATTAGTCCGATCCATTTTAGAAAATAATTGTGTCATTTGGTCACCACATCTGCAAAAAAATATAAATTTAATCGAAAACATCCAAAATAGATTTCTTCGTTTTGCTGGTTACAAGTTAATGATTCCTAGAATTGGATATAGGTATAATTATGAACTAATCAAAAAACATATTAATTTAGATTCGTTGGAATCTCGAAGATTGTATTATGACTTGATTTTATTTTATAAAATTGTAAACGGAGTATTAGACTGTCCAAATATCCTAGAAAAGATTAAAATAAATGTCCCCCAAAGAGTCCTTAGAGACAATCAGTTATATTTTATTTCAGTATTCAAGAATAATTACCTTAGCAACAATTCTTTAATAAGATCTGCACAATTTATAAACAAAAAAGGAATTGATCTGTATAAATTTTCATTACCTCAATTTCAAACTCTTCTACATAGACTGATTTAATTACTTATACCTTGTAATGCATGTATTTATTCTGTATTCTGTATTTATCTTTATTTATTTATTATGTATCTTGTAGTCTTATTATTTTGTATATGTATATATATTTTTGTAATTTAATATTTTGTAATGGAGCTTTCCGTCAATAAACATTCTATTCTAACATTCTATTCTATTCTATTCTAAAAAAACTGATACTTTTCGAGATATACAGGGTCAAACAAAAAGTTTGTAAATATAATTTCTCAGTTTTTCTGTCATAACTTTTAACGTTTTTAATTAAAATAAGATTTTTTGATGTAGAATTTAATATTACACAAAGATGTATTCTTGAGTTTTTTTAAAAAAACTAATACTTTTCGAGATATATAGGGTCAAACAAAAAGTTTGTAAATATAAATTTAATCTCAGTTTTTCTGTCATTACTTTTAACGTTTTTAATTAAAATAAGATTTTTTGATGTAGAATTTAATATTACACAAAAAAGTATTCTTGAGCTTTTTAAAAAAACTAATACTTTTCGAGATATATAGGGTCAAACAAAAAGTTTGTAAATATAAATTTGATCTCAGTTTTTCTGTCATAACTTTTAAAGTTTTTTATTAAAATCAGAATTTTTGGGGTTTTTTAATGTAAAATTTAATTTTACATAAAAAAGTATTCTTGAGTTTTTTCAAAAAAACTGATACTTTTCGAGATATATAGGGTCAAACAAAAAGTTTGTAAATATAAATTTAATCTCAGTTTTTCTGTCATAACTTTTAATGTTTTTAATTAAAATCAGATTTTTTAATGTTTTTTGATGTAGAATTTAATATTACACAAAAAAGTATTCCTAAGTTTTTTTAAAAAAACTAATACTTTTCGAGATATATAGGGTCAAACAAAAAGTTTGTAAATATAAATTTGTTCTTAGTTTTTCTGTCATAACTTTTAAAGTTTTTAATTAAAATAAGATTTTTTAATGTTTTTTAATGTAAAATTTAATTTTACATAAATAAGTATTTTTGAGTTTTTTCAAAAGAACTGATACTTTTCGAGATATACAGGGTCAAACAAAAAGTTTGTAAATATAAATTTAATCTCAGTTTTTCTGTCATTACTTTTAACGTTTTTAATTAAAATAAGATTTTTTGATGTAGAATTTAATATTACACAAAAAAGTATTCTTGAGTTTTTTTAAAAAAACTAATACTTTTCGGGATATATAGGGTCAAACAAAAAGTGTGTAAATATAAATTTGATCTCAGTTTTTCTGTCATAACTTTTAAAGTTTTTTATTAAAATAAGATTTTTTAATGTTTTTTGATGTAAAATTTAATTTTACATAAAAAAGTATTCTTGAGTTTTTTCAAAAAAACTGATACTTTTCGAGATATATAGGGTCAAACAAAAAGTTTGTAAATATAAATTTAATCTCATTTTTTCTGTCATAACTTTTAATTTTTTTAATTAAAATAAGATTTTTTAATGTTTTTGGTGTAGAATTTAATTTTACACAAAAAAGTATTTATAAGTTTTTTCAAAAAAACTGATACTTTTCGAGATATACAGGGTCAAACAAAAAGTTTGTAAATATAAATTTAATCTCAGTTTTTCTGTCATTACTTTTAACGTTTTTAATTAAAATAAGATTTTTTGATGTAGAATTTAATATTACACAAAAAAGTATTCTTGAGTTTTTTTAAAAAAACTAATACTTTTCGAGATATATAGGGTCAAACAAAAAGTTTGTAAATATAAATTTGATCTCAGTTTTTCTGTCATTACTTTTAAAGTTTTTTATTAAAATCAGAATTTTTGGGGTTTTTTAATGTAAAATTTAATTGTACATAAAAAAGTATTCTTGAGTTTTTTCAAAAAAACTGATACTTTTCGAGATATACAGGGTCAAACAAAAAGTTTGTAAATATAAATTTAATCTCAGTTTTTCTGTCATTACTTTTAACGTTTTTAATTAAAATAAGATTTTTTGATGTGGAATTTAATATTACACAAAAAAGTATTCCTAAGTTTTTAAAAAAAAACTAATACTTTTCGAGATATATAGGGTCAAACAAAAAGTTTGTAAATATAAATTTGTTCTTAGTTTTTCTGTCATAACTTTTAAAGTTTTTAATTAAAATAAGATTTTTTAATGTTTTTTGATGTAAAATTTAATTTTACATAAAAAAGTATTCTTGAGTTTTTTCAAAAAAACTGATACTTTTCGAGATATATAGGGTCAAACAAAAAGTTTGTAAATATAAATTTAATCTCAGTTTTTCTGTCATAACTTTTAATTTTTTTAATTAAAATAAGATTTTTTAATGTTTTTTTATGTAGAATTTAATTTTACACAAAAAAGTATTTCTAAGTTTTTTCAAAAAAACTGATACTTTTCGAGATATACAGGGTCAAACAAAAAGTTTGTAAATATAAATTTAATCTCAGTTTTTCTGTCATAACTTTTAATTTTTTTAATTAAAATAAGATTTTTTAATGTTTTTTTATGTAAAATTTAATTTTACATAAATAAGTATTTTTGAGTTTTTTCAAAAGAACTGATACTTTTCGAGATATACAGGGTCAAACAAAAAGTTTGTAAATATAAATTTAATCTCAGTTTTTCTGTCATTACTTTTAACGGTTTTAATTAAAATAAGATTTTTTGATGTAGAATTTAATATTACACAAAAAAGTATTCTTGAGTTTTTTTAAAAAAACTAATACTTTTCGAGATATATAGGGTCAAACAAAAAGTTTGTAAATATAAATTTGATCTTAGTTTTTCTGTCATAACTTTTAAAGTTTTTAATTAAAATAAGATTTTTTAATGTTTTTTGATGTAAAATTTAATTTTACATAAATAAGTATTCCTGAGTTTTATCAAAAGAACTGATACTTTTCGAGATATACAGGGTCAAACAAAAAGTTTGTAAATATAAATTTAATCTCAGTTTTTCTGTCATTACTTTTAACGTTTTTAATTAAAATAAGATTTTTTGATGTAGAATTTAATATTACACAAAAAAGTATTCCTAAGTTTTTAAAAAAAAACTAATACTTTTCGAGATATATAGGGTCAAACAAAAAGTTTGTAAATATAAATTTGTTCTTAGTTTTTCTGTCATAACTTTTAAAGTTTTTAATTAAAATAAGATTTTTTAATGTTTTTTGATGTAAAATTTAATTTTACATAAAAAAGTATTCTTGAGTTTTTTCAAAAAAACTGATACTTTTCGAGATATATAGGGTCAAACAAAAAGTTTGTAAATATAAATTTAATCTCAGTTTTTCTGTCATAACTTTTAATTTTTTTAATTAAAATAAGATTTTTTAATGTTTTTTGATGTAGAATTTAATTTTACACAAAAAAGTATTTCCAAGTTTTTTCAAAAAAACTGATACTTTTCGAGATATACAGGGTCAAACAAAAAGTTTGTAAATATAAATTTAATCTCAGTTTTTCTGTCATAACTTTTAATTTTTTTAATTAAAATAAGATTTTTTAATGTTTTTTGATGTAGAATTTAATATTACACAAAAAAGTATTCCTAAGTTTTTTTAAAAAAACTAATACTTTTCGAGATATATAGGGTCAAACAAAAAGTTTGTAAATATAAATTTGATCTTAGTTTTTCTGTCATAACTTTTAAAGTTTTTAATTAAAATAAGATTTTTTAATGTTTTTTGATGTAAAATTTAATTTTACATAAATAAGTATTCCTGAGTTTTATCAAAAGAACTGATACTTTTCGAGATATACAGGGTCAAACAAAAAGTTTGTAAATATAAATTTAATCTCAGTTTTTCTGTCATTACTTTTAACGTTTTTAATTAAAATAAGATTTTTTGATGTAGAATTTAATATTACACAAAAAAGTATTCCTAAGTTTTAAAAAAAAAAACTAATACTTTTCGAGATATATAGGGTCAAACAAAAAGTTTGTAAATATAAATTTGATCTCAGTTTTTCTGTCATAACTTTTAAAGTTTTTTATTAAAATGAGAATTTTTGGGGCTTTTTAATGTAAAATTTAATTTTACATAAAAAAGTATTCTTGAGTTTTTTTTAAAAAAACTGATACTTTTCGAGATATATAGGGTCAAACAAAAAGTTTGTAAATATAAATTTAATCTCAGTTTTTCTGTCATAACTTTTAACGTTTTTAATTAAAATAAGATTTTTTGATGTAGAATTTAATATTACACAAAAAAGTATTCTTAAGTTTTTTTAAAAACACTAATAATTTTCGAGATATATAGGGTCAAACAAAAAGTTTGTAAATATAAATTTGATCTTAGTTGTTCTGTTATAACTTTTAACGTTTTTTAATAAAAATAAGATTTTTTGATGTTTTTTATGTAGAATTTAATATTACACAAAAAAGTATTCTTAAGTTTTTTTAAAGAAAGAAATACTTTTCGAGATATATAGGGTCAAACAAAAAATTTGTAAATATAAATTTGATCTTAGTTTTTCTGTCATAACTTTTAAAGTTTTTAATCAAAATGAGATTTTTTAATGTTTTTTGATGTAAAATTTAATTTTACATAAATAAGTATTCTTGAGTTTTTTCAAAAGAACTGATACTTTTCGAGATATACAGGGTCAAACAAAAAGTTTGTAAATATAAATTTAATCTCAGTTTTTCTGTCATAACTTTTAACGTTTTTAATTGAAATAAGATTTTTTAATGTTTTTTGATGTAGAATTTAATATTACACAAAAAAGTATACCTAAGGTTTTTTAAAAACACTAATAATTTTCGAGATATATAGGGTCAAACAAAAAATTTGTAAATATAAATTTGATCTCAGTTTTTCTGTCATAACTTTTAAAGTTTTTTATTAAAATCAGAATTTTTGGGGTTTTTTGATGTAAAATTTAATTTTACATAAAAAAGAATTCTTGAGTTTTTTCAAAAAAACTGATACTTTTCGAGATATATAGGGTCAAACAAAAAGTTTGTAAATATAAATTTAATCACAGTTTTTCTGTCATAACTTTTAATGTTTTTACTTAAAATCAGATTTTTTTATGTTTTTTGATGTAGAATTTAATATTACACAAAAAAGTATTCCTAAGTTTTTTAAAAAAAACTAATACTTTTCGAGATATCGAGGGTCAAACAAAAAGTTTGTAAATATAAATTTAATCTCAGTTTTTCTGTCATAACTTTTAATTTTTTTAATTAAAATAAGATTTTTTAATGTTTTTTGATGTAGAATTTAGGTTTACACAAAAAAGTGTTTCCAAGTTTTTTCAAAAAAAGTTATAATTTTTGAGATATATAGGGTCAAACAAAAAGTTTGTAAATATAAATTTTATCTAAGTTTTTCTGTCATAACTTTTAAAGTTTTTAATTAAAATGAGGTTTTTTAACGTTTTTTGATGTAAAATTTAATTTTACATAAAAAAGTATTCCTGAGTTTTTTCAAAAAAACTGATACTTTTCGAGATATACAGGGTCAAACAAAAAGTTTGTAAATATAAATTCTCAGTTTTTCTGTCATAACTTTTAACGTTTTTAATTAAAATAAGATTTTTTGATGTAGAATTTAATATTACACAAAAATTTATTCTTGAGTTTTTTTAAAAAAACTAATACTTTTCGAGATATATAGGGTCAAACAAAAAGTTTGTAAATATAAATTTAATCTCAGTTTTTCTGTCATTACTTTGAACGTTTTTAATTAAAATAAGATTTTTTGATGTAGAATTTAATATTACACAAAAAAGTATTCTTGAGTTTTTTTAAAAAAACTAATACTTTTCGAGATATATAGGGTCAAACAAAAAGTTTGTAAATATAAATTTGATCTCAGTTTTTCTGTCATAACTTTTAAAGTTTTTTATTAAAATCAGAATTTTTGGGGTTTTTTAATGTAAAATTTAATTTTACATAAAAAAGTATTCTTGAGTTTTTTCAAAAAAACTGATACTTTTCGAGATATATAGGGTCAAACAAAAAGTTTGTAAATATAAATTTAATCTCAGTTTTTCTGTCATCACTTTTAATGTTTTTAATTAAAATCAGATTTTTTAATGTTTTTTGATGTAGAATTTAATATTACACAAAAAAGTATTCCTAAGTTTTTTTAAAAAAACTAATACTTTTCGAGATATATAGGGTCAAACAAAAAGTTTGTAAATATAAATTTGATCTTAGTTTTTCTGTCATAACTTTTAAAGTTTTTAATTAAAATAAGATTTTTTAATGTTTTTTGATGTAAAATTTAATTTTACATAAATAAGTATTTTTGAGTTTTTTCAAAAGAACTGATACTTTTCGAGATATACAGGGTCAAACAAAAAGTTTGTAAATATAAATTTAATCTCAGTTTTTCTGTCATTACTTTTAACGTTTTTAATTAAAATAAGATTTTTTGATGTAGAATTTAATATTACACAAAAAAGTATTCTTGAGTTTTTTTAAAAAAACTAATACTTTTCGAGATATATAGGGTCAAACAAAAAATTTGTAAATATAAATTTGATCTCAGTTTTTCTGTCATAACTTTTAAAGTTTTTTATTAAAATCAGAATTTTTGGGGTTTTTTGATGTAAAATTTAATTTTACATAAAAAAGAATTCTTGAGTTTTTTCAAAAAAACTGATACTTTTCGAGATATATAGGGTCAAACAAAAAGTTTGTAAATATAAATTTAATCACAGTTTTTCTGTCATAACTTTTAATGTTTTTAATTAAAATTAGATTTTTTAATGTTTTTTGATGTAGAATTTAATTTTACACAAAAAAGTATTCCTAAGTTTTTTAAAAAAAACTAATACTTTTCGAGATATATAGGGTCAAACAAAAAGTTTGTAAATATAAATTTGATCTTAGTTTTTCTGTCATAACTTTTAAAGTTTTTAATTAAAATAAGATTTTTTAATGTTTTTTGATGTAAAATTTAATTTTACATAAAAAAGTATTCTTGAGTTTTTTCAAAAAAACTGATACTTTTCGAGATATATAGGGTCAAACAAAAAGTTTGTAAATATAAATTTAATCTCAGTTTTTCTGTCATAACTTTTAAAGTTTTTAATTAAAATAAGATTTTTTAATGTTTCTTGATGTAAAATTTAATTTTACATAAAAAAGTATTCTTGAGTTTTTTCAAAAAAACTGATACTTTTCGAGATATACAGGGTCAAACAAAAAGTTTGTAAATATAAATTCTCAGTTTTTCTGTCATATCTGTCATAACTTTTAACGTTTTTAATTAAAATAAGATTTTTTGATGTAGAATTTAATATTACACAAAAATGTATTCCTGAGTTTTTTTAAAAAAACTAATACTTTTCGAGATATATAGGGTCAAACAAAAAGTTTGTAAATATAAATTTGATCTCAGTTTTTCTGTCATAACTTTTAAAGTTTTTTATTAAAATAAGATTTTTTGATGTAGAATTTAATATTACACAAAAATGTATTCCTGAGTTTTTTTAAAAAAACTAATACTTTTCGAGATATATAGGGTCAAACAAAAAGTTTGTAAATATAAATTTGATCTCAGTTTTTCTGTCATAACTTTTAAAGTTTTTTATTAAAATCAGAATTTTTGGGTTTTTTAATGTAAAATTTAATTTTACATAAAAAAGTATTCTGGAGTTTTTTCAAAAAAACTGATACTTTTCGAGATATACAGGGTCAAACAAAAAGTTTGTAAATATAAATTTAATCTCAGTTTTTCTGTCATTACTTTTAACGTTTTTAATTAAAATAAGATTTTTTGATGTAGAATTTAATATTACACAAAAAAGTATTCTTGAGTTTTTTTAAAAAAACTAATACTTTTCGAGATATATAGGGTCAAACAAAAAGTTTGTAAATATAAATTTGATCTCAGTTTTTCTGTCATAACTTTTAAAGTTTTTTATTAAAATCAGAATTTTTGGGGTTTTTTAATGTAAAGTTTAATTTTACATAAAAAAGTATTCTTGAGTTTTTTCAAAAAAACTGATACTTTTCGAGATATATAGGGTCAAACAAAAAGTTTGTAAATATAAATTTAATCTCAGTTTTTCTGTCATAACTTTTAATGTTTTTAATTAAAATCAGATTTTTTATGTTTTTTGATGTAGAATTTAATTTTACACAAAAAAGTATTTTTCGAGGTATATAGGGTCAAACAAAAAGTTTGTAAATATAAATTTTATCTAAGTTTTTCTGTCATAACTTTTAAAGTTTTTAATTAAAATAAGGTTTTTTAACGTTTTTTGATGTAAAATTTAATTTTACATAAAAAAGTATTCTTGAGTTTTTTCAAACAAACTGATACTTTTCGAGATATACAGGGTCAAACAAAAAGTTTGTAAATATAAATTCTCAGTTTTTCTGT
Source organism: Altica lythri (assembly GCA_964028335.1). Taxonomy (NCBI): domain Eukaryota; kingdom Metazoa; phylum Arthropoda; class Insecta; order Coleoptera; family Chrysomelidae; genus Altica; species Altica lythri. The sequence continues at coordinate 636,895 of CAXIIO010000226.1, read as the reverse complement.
CATAACTTTTAACGTTTTTAATTAAAATAAGATTTTTTGATGTAGAATTTAATATTACATAAAAATGTATTCTTGAGTTTTTTTAAAAATACTAATACTTTTCGAGATATATAGGGTCAAACAAAAAGTTTGTAAATATAAATTTAATCTCAGTTTTTCTGTCATTACTTTTAACGTTTTTAATTAAAATAAGATTTTTTGATGTAGAATTTAATATTACACAAAAAAGTATTCTTGAGTTTTTTTAAAAAAACTAATACTTTTCGAGATATATAGGGTCAAACAAAAAGTTTGTAAATATAAATTTGATCTCAGTTTTTCTGTCATAACTTTTAAAGTTTGTTATTAAAATCAGAATTTCTGGGGTTTTTTAATGTAAAATTTAATTTTACATAAAAAAGAATTCTTGAGTTTTTCAAAAAAACTGATACTTTTCGAGATATATAGGGTCAAACAAAAAGTTTGTAAATATAAATTTAATCTTAGTTTTTCTGTCATAACTTTTAATGTTTTTAATTAAAATTAGATTTTTAATGTTTTTTGATGTAAAATTTAATTTACACAAAAAAGTATTCCTAAGTTTTTTTTTTAAAAACTAATACTTTTCGAGATATATAGGGTCAAACAAAAAGTTTGTAAATATAAATTTGATCTTAGTTTTTCTGTCATAACTTTTAAAGTTTTTAATTAAAATAAGATTTTTTAATGTTTTTGATGTAAAATTTAATTTTACATAAAAAGTATTCTTGAGTTTTTTCAAAAAAACTGATACTTTTCGAGATATATAGGGTCAAACAAAAAGTTTGTAAATATAAATTTGATCTCAGTTTTTCTGTCATAACTTTTAAAGTTTGTTATTAAAATCAGAATTTCTGGGGTTTTTTAATGTAAAATTTAATTTTACATAAAAAAGAATTCTTGAGTTTTTTCAAAAAAACTGATACTTTTCGAGATATATAGGGTCAAACAAAAAGGTTTGAAATATAAATTTAATCTTAGTTTTTTCTGTCATAACTTTTAATGTTTTTAATTAAAATTAGATTTTTTAATGTTTTTTGATGTAGAATTTAATTTTACACAAAAAAGTATTCCTAAGTTTTTTTTTTAAAAACTAATACTTTTCGAGATATATAGGGTCAAACAAAAAGTTTGTAAATATAAATTTGATCTTAGTTTTTCTGTCATAACTTTTAAAGTTTTTAATTAAAATAAGATTTTTTAATGTTTTTTGATGTAAAATTTAATTTTACATAAAAAGTATTCTTGAGTTTTTTCAAAAAAACTGATACTTTTCGAGATATATAGGGTCAAACAAAAAGTTTGTAAATATAAATTTAATCTCAGTTTTTCTGTCATAACTTTTAAAGTTTTTAATTAAAATAAATTTTTTAATGTTTTTGATGTAAAATTTAATTTTACATAAAAAAGTATTCTTGAGTTTTTTCAAAAAAACTGATACTTTTCGAGATATACAGGGTCAAACAAAAAGTTTGTAAATATAAATTCTCAGTTTTTCTGTCATACCTTTTAACGTTTTTAATTAAAATAAGATTTTTTGATGTAGAATTTAATATTACACAAAAATGTATTCTTGAGTTTTTTTAAAAAAATTAATACTTTTCGAGATATATAGGGTCAAACAAAAAGTTTGTAAATATAAATTTGATCTCAGTTTTCTGTCATAACTTTTAAAGTTTTTTATTAAAATCAGAATTTTTGGGGTTTTTTTAATGTAAAATTTAATTTTACATAAATAAGTATTCTTGAGTTTTTTCAAAAGAACTGATACTTTTCGAGATATACAGGGTCAAACAAAAAGTTTGTAAATATAAATTTAATCTCAGTTTTTCTGTCATAACTTTTAACGTTTTTAATTAAAATAATATTTTTTAATGTAGAATTTATTATTACACAAAAAAGTGTTCTTAAGTTTTTTTAAAGAAACTAATACTTTTCGAGATATATAGGGTCAAACAAAAAGTTTGTAAATATAAATTTGATCTCAGTTTTTCTGTCATAACTTTTAAAGTTTTTTATTAAAATCAGAATTTTTGGGTTTTTAATGTAAAGTTTAATTTTACATAAAAAAGTATTCTTGAGTTTTTTCAAAAAAACTGATACTTTTCGAGATATATAGGGTCAAACAAAAAGTTTGTAAATATAAATTTAATCTCAGTTTTTCTGTCATAACTTTTAATGTTTTTAATTAAAATCAGATTTTTTATGTTTTTTGATGTAGAATTTAATTTTACACAAAAAAGTATTTTTAAGTTTTTTCCAAAAAACTTATAATTTTCGAGGTATATAGGGTCAAACAAAAAGTTTGTAAATATAAATTTTATCTAAGTTTTTCTGTCATAACTTTTAAAGTTTTTAATTAAAATAAGGTTTTTTAACGTTTTTTGATGTAAAATTTAATTTTACATAAAAAAGTATTCTTGAGTTTTTTCAAACAAACTGATACTTTTCGAGATATACAGGGTCAAACAAAAAGTTTGTAAATATAAATTCTCAGTTTTTCTGTCATAACTTTTAACGTTTTTAAATAAAATAAGATTTTTTGATGTAGAATTTAATATTACATAAAAATGTATTCTTGAGTTTTTTTAAAAAAACTAATACTTTTCGAGATATATAGGGTCAAACAAAAAGTTTGTAAATATAAATTTAATCTCAGTTTTTCTGTCATTACTTTTAACGTTTTTAATTAAAATAAGATTTTTTGATGTAGAATTTAATATTACACAAAAAAGTATTCTTGAGTTTTTTTAAAAAAACTAATACTTTTCGAGATATATAGGGTCAAACAAAAAGTTTGTAAATATAAATTTGATCTCAGTTTTTCTGTCATAACTTTTAAAGTTTGTTATTAAAATCAGAATTTCTGGGGTTTTTTAATGTAAAATTTAATTTTACATAAAAAAGAATTCTTGAGTTTTTCAAAAAAACTGATACTTTTCGAGATATATAGGGTCAAACAAAAAGTTTGTAAATATAAATTTAATCTTAGTTTTTCTGTCATAACTTTTAATGTTTTTAATTAAAATTAGATTTTTTAATGTTTTTTGATGTAGAATTTAATTTTACACAAAAAAGTATTCCTAAGTTTTTTTTTTAAAAACTAATACTTTTCGAGATATATAGGGTCAAACAAAAAGTTTGTAAATATAAATTTGATCTTAGTTTTTCTGTCATAACTTTTAAAGTTTTTAATTAAAATAAGATTTTTTAATGTTTTTTGATGTAAAATTTAATTTTACATAAAAAAGTATTCTTGAGTTTTTTCAAAAAAACTGATACTTTTCGAGATATATAGGGTCAAACAAAAAGTTTGTAAATATAAATTTGATCTCAGTTTTTCTGTCATAACTTTTAAAGTTTGTTATTAAAATCAGAATTTCTGGGGTTTTTTAATGTAAAATTTAATTTTACATAAAAAAGAATTCTTGAGTTTTTTCAAAAAAACTGATACTTTTCGAGATATATAGGGTCAAACAAAAAGGTTGTAAATATAAATTTAATCTTAGTTTTTCTGTCATAACTTTTCATGTTTTTAATTAAAATTAGATTTTTTAATGTTTTTTGATGTAGAATTTAATTTTACACAAAAAAGTATTCCTAAGTTTTTTTTTTTAAAAACTAATACTTTTCGAGATATATAGGGTCAAACAAAAAGTTTGTAAATATAAATTTGATCTTAGTTTTTCTGTCATAACTTTTAAAGTTTTTAATTAAAATAAGATTTTTTAATGTTTTTTGATGTAAAATTTAATTTTACATAAAAAAGTATTCTTGAGTTTTTTCAAAAAAACTGATACTTTTCGAGATATATAGGGTCAAACAAAAAGTTTGTAAATATAAATTTAATCTCAGTTTTTCTGTCATAACTTTTAAAGTTTTTAATTAAAATAAGATTTTTTAATGTTTTTTGATGTAAAATTTAATTTTACATAAAAAAGTATTCTTGAGTTTTTTCAAAAAAACTGATACTTTTCGAGATATACAGGGTCAAACAAAAAGTTTGTAAATATAAATTCTCAGTTTTTCTGTCATAACTTTTAACGTTTTTAATTAAAATAAGATTTTTTGATGTAGAATTTAATATTACACAAAAATGTATTCTTGAGTTTTTTTAAAAAAATTAATACTTTTCGAGATATATAGGGTCAAACAAAAAGTTTGTAAATATAAATTTGATCTCAGTTTTTCTGTCATAACTTTTAAAGTTTTTTATTAAAATCAGAATTTTTGGGGTTTTTTAATGTAAAATTTAATTTTACATAAAAAAGTATTCTTGAGTTTTTTTAAAAAAACTGATACTTTTCGAGATATACAGGGTCAAACAAAAAGTTTGTAAATATAAATTTAATCTCAGTTTTTCTGTCATTACTTTTAACGTTTTTAATTAAAATAAGATTTTTTGATGTAGAATTTAATATTTCACAAAAAAGTATTCCTGAGTTTTTTTAAAAAAACTAATACTTTTCGAGATATATAGGGTCAAACAAAAAGTTTGTAAATATAAATTTGATCTCAGTTGTTCTGTCATAACTTTTAAAGTTTTTTATTAAAATCAGAATTTTTGGGGTTTTTTAATGTAAAATTTAATTTTACATAAAAAAGTATTCTTGAGTTTTTTCAAAAAAACTGATACTTTTCGAGATATATAGGGTCAAACAAAAAGTTTGTAAATATAAATTTAATCTCAGTTTTTCTGTCATAACTTTTAATGTTTTTAATTAAAATCAGATTTTTTTATGTTTTTTGATGTAGAATTTAATATTACACAAAAAAGTATTCCTAAGTTTTTTTAAAAAAACTAATACTTTTCGAGATATAGAGGGTCAAACAAAAAGTTTGTAAATATAAATTTAATCTCAGTTTTTCTGTCATAACTTTTAATTTTTTTAATTAAAATAAGATTTTTTAATGTTTTTTGATGTAGAATTTAATTTTACACAAAAAAGTATTTCTAAGTTTTTTTAAAAAAACTTATAATTTTCGAGATATATAGGGTCAAACAAAAAGTTTGTAAATATAAATTTTATCTAAGTTTTTCTGTCATAACTTTTAAAGTTTTTAATTAAAATGAGGTTTTTTAACGTTTTTTGATGTAAAATTTAATTTTACATAAAAAAGTATTCTTGAGTTTTTCAAAAAAACTGATACTTTTCGAGATATACAGGGTCAAACAAAAAGTTTGTAAATATAAATTCTCAGTTTTTCTGTCATAACTTTTAACGTTTTTAATTAAAATAAGATTTTTTGATGTAGAATTTAATATTACACAAAAATGTATTCTTGAGTTTTTTAAAAAAACTAATACTTTTCGAGATATATAGGGTCAAACAAAAAGTTTGTAAATATAAATTTAATCTCAGTTTTTCTGTCATTACTTTTAACGTTTTTAATTAAAATAAGATTTTTTGATGTAGAATTTAATATTACACAAAAAAGTATTCTTGAGTTTTTTTAAAAAAACTAATACTTTTCGAGATATATAGGGTCAAACAAAAAGTTTGTAAATATAAATTTGATCTCAGTTTTTCTGTCATAACTTTTAAAGTTTTTAATTAAAATGAGGTTTTTTAACGTTTTTTGATGTAAAATTTAATTTTACATAAAAAAGTATTCTTGAGTTTTTCAAAAAAACTGATACTTTTCGAGATATACAGGGTCAAAAAAAAAGTTTGTAAATATAAATTCTCAGTTTTTCTGTCATAACTTTTAACGTTTTTAATTAAAATAAGATTTTTTGATGTAGAATTTAATATTACACAAAAATGTATTCTTGAGTTTTTTTAAAAAAACTAATACTTTTCGAGATATATAGGGTCAAACAAAAAGTTTGTAAATATAAATTTAATCTCAGTTTTTCTGTCATTACTTTTAACGTTTTTAATTAAAATAAGATTTTTTGATGTAGAATTTAATATTACACAAAAAAGTATTCTTGAGTTTTTTTAAAAAAACTAATACTTTTCGAGATATATAGGGTCAAACAAAAAGTTTGTAAATATAAATTTGATCTCAGTTTTTCTGTCATAACTTTTAAAGTTTTTTATTAAAATCAGAATTTTTGGGGTTTTTTATTGTAAAATTTAATTTTACATAAAAAAGTATTCTTGAGTTTTTTCAAAAAAACTGATACTTTTCGAGATATATAGGGTCAAACAAAAAGTTTGTAAATATAAATTTAATCTCAGTTTTTCTGTCATAACTTTTAATGTTTTTAATTAAAATCAGATTTTTTTATGTTTTTTGATGTAGAATTTAATATTACACAAAAAAGTATTCCTAAGTTTTTTTAAAAAAACTAATACTTTTCGAGATATAGAGGGTCAAACAAAAAGTTTGTAAATATAAATTTAATCTCAGTTTTTCTGTCATAACTTTTAATTTTTTTAATTAAAATAAGATTTTTTAATGTTTTTTGATGTAGAATTTAATTTTACACAAAAAAGTATTTCTAAGTTTTTTCAAAAAAACTTATAATTTTCGAGATATATAGGGTCAAACAAAAAGTTTGTAAATATAAATTTTATCTAAGTTTTTCTGTCATAACTTTTAAAGTTTTTAATTAAAATAAGGTTTTTTAACGTTTTTTGATGTAAAATTTAATTTTACATAAAAAAGTATTCTTGAGTTTTTCAAAAAAACTGATACTTTTCGAGATATACAGGGTCAAACAAAAAGTTTGTAAATATAATTTCTCAGTTTTTCTGTCATAACTTTTAACGTTTTTAATTAAAATAAGATTTTTTGATGTAGAATTTAATATTACACAAAGATGTATTCTTGAGTTTTTTTAAAAAAACTAATACTTTTCGAGATATATAGGGTCAAACAAAAAGTTTGTAAATATAAATTTAATCTCAGTTTTTCTGTCATTACTTTTAACGTTTTTAATTAAAATAAGATTTTTTGATGTAGAATTTAATATTACACAAAAAAGTATTCTTGAGCTTTTTAAAAAAACTAATACTTTTCGAGATATATAGGGTCAAACAAAAAGTTTGTAAATATAAATTTGATCTCAGTTTTTCTGTCATAACTTTTAAAGTTTTTTATTAAAATCAAAATTTTTGGGGTTTTTTAATGTAAAATTTAATTTTACATAAAAAAGTATTCTTGAGTTTTTTCAAAAAAACTGATACTTTTCGAGATATATAGGGTCAAACAAAAAGTTTGTAAATATAAATTTAATCTCAGTTTTTCTGTCATAACTTGTAATGTTTTTAATTAAAATCAGATTTTTTAATGTTTTTTGATGTAGAATTTAATATTACACAAAAAAGTATTCCTAAGTTTTTTTAAAAAAACTAATACTTTTCGAGATATATAGGGTCAAACAAAAAGTTTGTAAATATAAATTTGATCTTAGTTTTTCTGTCATAACTTTTAAAGTTTTTAATTAAAATAAGATTTTTTAATGTTTTTTAATGTAAAATTTAATTTTACATAAATAAGTATTTTTGAGTTTTTTCAAAAGAACTGATACTTTTCGAGATATACAGGGTCAAACAAAAAGTTTGTAAATATAAATTTAATCTCAGTTTTTCTGTCATTACTTTTAACGTTTTTAATTAAAATAAGATTTTTTGATGTAGAATTTAATATTACACAAAAAAGTATTCCTGAGTTTTTTTAAAAAAACTAATACTTTTCGGGATATATAGGGTCAAACAAAAAGTGTGTAAATATAAATTTGATCTCAGTTTTTCTGTCATAACTTTTAAAGTTTTTTATTAAAATAAGATTTTTTAATGTTTTTTGATGTAAAATTTAATTTTACATAAAAAAGTATTCTTGAGTTTTTTCAAAAAAACTGATACTTTTCGAGATATATAGGGTCAAACAAAAAGTTTGTAAATATAAATTTAATCTCATTTTTTCTGTCATAACTTTTAATTTTTTTAATTAAAATAAGATTTTTTAATGTTTTTGGTGTAGAATTTAATTTTACACAAAAAAGTATTTATAAGTTTTTTCAAAAAAACTGATACTTTTCGAGATATACAGGGTCAAACAAAAAGTTTGTAAATATAAATTTAATCTCAGTTTTTCTGTCATTACTTTTAACGTTTTTAATTAAAATAAGATTTTTTGATGTAGAATTTAATATTACACAAAAAAGTATTCTTGAGTTTTCTTAAAAAAACTAATACTTTTCGAGATATATAGGGTCAAACAAAAAGTTTGTAAATATAAATTTGATCTCAGTTTTTCTGTCATAACTTTTAAAGTTTTTTATTAAAAGCAGAATTTTTGGGGTTTTTTAATGTAAAATTTAATTGTACATAAAAAAGTATTCTTGAGTTTTTTCAAAAAAACTGATACTTTTCGAGATATATAGGGTCAAACAAAAAGTTTGTAAATATAAATTTAATCTCAGTTTTTCTGTCATAACTTTTAATGTTTTTAATTAAAATCAGATTTTTTAATGTTTTTTGATGTAGAATTTAATATTACACAAAAAAGTATTCCTAAGTTTTTTTAAAAAAACTAATACTTTTCGAGATATATAGGGTCAAACAAAAAGTTTGTAAATATAAATTTGATCTTAGTTTTTCTGTCATAACTTTTAAAGTTTTTAATTAAAATAAGATTTTTTAATGTTTTTTGATGTAAAATTTAATTTTACATAAATAAGTATTCCTGAGTTTTATCAAAAGAACTGATACTTTTCGAGATATACAGGGTCAAACAAAAAGTTTGTAAATATAAATTTAATCTCAGTTTTTCTGTCATTACTTTTAACGTTTTTAATTAAAATAAGATTTTTTGATGTGGAATTTAATATTACACAAAAAAGTATTCCTAAGTTTTTAAAAAAAAACTAATACTTTTCGAGATATATAGGGTCAAACAAAAAGTTTGTAAATATAAATTTGTTCTTAGTTTTTCTGTCATAACTTTTAAAGTTTTTAATTAAAATAAGATTTTTTAATGTTTTTTGATGTAAAATTTAATTTTACATAAAAAAGTATTCTTGAGTTTTTTCAAAAAAACTGATACTTTTCGAGATATATAGGGTCAAACAAAAAGTTTGTAAATATAAATTTAATCTCAGTTTTTCTGTCATAACTTTTAATTTTTTTAATTAAAATAAGATTTTTTAATGTTTTTTGATGTAGAATTTAATTTTACACAAAAAAGTATCTCTAAGTTTTTTCAAAAAAACTGATACTTTTCGAGATATACAGGGTCAAACAAAAAGTTTGTAAATATAAATTTAATCTCAGTTTTTCTGTCATAACTTTTAATTTTTTTAATTAAAATAAGATTTTTTAATGTTTTTTGATGTAGAATTTAATATTACACAAAAAAGTATTCCTAAGTTTTTTTAAAAAAACTAATACTTTTCGAGATATATAGGGTCAAACAAAAAGTTTGTAAATATAAATTTGATCTTAGTTTTTCTGTCATAACTTTTAAAGTTTTTAATTAAAATAAGATTTTTTAATGTTTTTTGATGTAAAATTTAATTTTACATAAATAAGTATTCCTGAGTTTTATCAAAAGAACTGATACTTTTCGAGATATACAGGGTCAAACAAAAAGTTTGTAAATATAAATTTAATCTCAGTTTTTCTGTCATTACTTTTAACGTTTTTAATTAAAATAAGATTTTTTGATGTAGAATTTAATATTACACAAAAAAGTATTCCTAAGTTTTTAAAAAAAAAACTAATACTTTTCGAGATATATAGGGTCAAACAAAAAGTTTGTAAATATAAATTTGATCTTAGTTTTTCTGTCATAACTTTTAAAGTTTTTAATTAAAATAAGATTTTTTAATGTTTTTTGATGTAAAATTTAATTTTACATAAAAAAGTATTCCTGAGTTTTTTCAAAAAAACTGATACTTCTCGAGATATAGAGGGTCAAACAAAAAGTTTGTAAATATAAATTTAATCTCAGTTTTTCTGTCATAACTTTTAATTTTTTTAATTAAAATAAGATTTTTTAATGTTTTTTGATGTAGAATTTAATTTTACACAAAAAAGTATTTCTAAGTTTTTTCAAAAAAACTTATAATTTTCGAGATATATAGGGTCAAACAAAAAGTTTGTAAATATAAATTTTATCTAAGTTTTTCTGTCATAACTTTTAAAGTTTTTAATTAAAATGAGGTTTTTTAACGTTTTTTGATGTAAAATTTAATTTTACATAAAAAAGTATTCTTGAGTTTTTTCAAAAAAACTGATACTTTTCGAGATATACAGGGTCAAACAAAAAGTTTGTAAATATAAATTCTCAGTTTTTCTGTCATAACTTTTAACGTTTTTAATTAAAATAAGATTTTTTGATGAAGAATTTAATATTACACAAAAATGTATTCTTGAGTTTTTTTAAAAAAACTAATACTTTTCGAGATATATAGGGTCAAACAAAAAGTTTGTAAATATAAATTTAATCTCAGTTTTTCTGTCATTACTTTTAAGGTTTTTAATTAAAATAAGATTTTTTGATGTAGAATTTAATATTACACAAAAAAGTATTCTTGAGTTTTTTTAAAAAAACTAATACTTTTCGAGATATATAGGGTCAAACAAAAAGTTTGTAAATATAAATTTGATCTCAGTTTTTCTGTCATAACTTTTAAAGTTTTTTATTAAAATCAGAATTTTTGGGGTTTTTTAATGTAAAATTTAATTTTACATAAAAAAGTATTCTTGAGTTTTTTCAAAAAAACTGATACTTTTCGAGATATATAGGGTCAAACAAAAAGTTTGTAAATATAAATTTAATCTCAGTTTTTCTGTCATAACTTTTAATGTTTTTAATTAAAATCAGATTTTTTAATGTTTTTTGATGTAGAATTTAATATTACACAAAAAAGTATTCCTAAGTTTTTTTAAAAAAACTAATACTTTTCCAGATATATAGGGTCAAACAAAAAGTTTGTAAATATAAATTTGATCTTAGTTTTTCTGTCATAACTTTTAAAGTTTTTAATTAAAATAAGATTTTTTAATGTTTTTTTATGTAAAATTTAATTTTACATAAATAAGTATTTCTGAGTTTTTTCAAAAGAACTGATACTTTTCGAGATATACAGGGTCAAACAAAAAGTTTGTAAATATAAATTTAATCTCAGTTTTTCTGTCATTACTTTTAACGGTTTTAATTAAAATAAGATTTTTTGATGTAGAATTTAATATTACACAAAAAAGTATTCTTGAGTTTTTTTAAAAAAACTAATACTTTTCGAGATATATAGGGTCAAACAAAAAGTTTGTAAATATAAATTTGATCTTAGTTTTTCTGTCATAACTTTTAAAGTTTTTAATTAAAATAAGATTTTTTAATGTTTTTTGATGTAAAATTTAATTTTACATAAATAAGTATTCCTGAGTTTTATCAAAAGAACTGATACTTTTCGAGATATACAGGGTCAAACAAAAAGTTTGTAAATATAAATTTAATCTCAGTTTTTCTGTCATTACTTTTAACGTTTTTAATTAAAATAAGATTTTTTGATGTAGAATTTAATATTACACAAAAAAGTATTCCTAAGTTTTTAAAAAAAAAAACTAATACTTTTCGAGATATATAGGGTCAAACAAAAAGTTTGTAAATATAAATTTGATCTTAGTTTTTCTGTCATAACTTTTAAAGTTTTTAATTAAAATAAGATTTTTTAATGTTTTTTGATGTAAAATTTAATTTTACATAAAAAAGTATTCCTGAGTTTTTTCAAAAAAACTGATACTTCTCGAGATATAGAGGGTCAAACAAAAAGTTTGTAAATATAAATTTAATCTCAGTTTTTCTGTCATAACTTTTAATTTTTTTAATTAAAATAAGATTTTTTAATGTTTTTTGATGTAGAATTTAATTTTACACAAAAAAGTATTTCTAAGTTTTTTTAAAAAAACTAATACTTTTCGAGATATATAGGGTCAAACAAAAAGTTTGTAAATATAAATTTGATCTTAGTTTTTCTGTCATAACTTTTAAAGTTTTTAATTAAAATAAGATTTTTTAATGTTTTTTGATGTAAAATTTAATTTTACATAAATAAGTATTCCTGAGTTTTATCAAAAGAACTGATACTTTTCGAGATATACAGGGTCAAACAAAAAGTTTGTAAATATAAATTTAATCTCAGTTTTTCTGTCATTACTTTTAACGTTTTTAATTAAAATAAGATTTTTTGATGTAGAATTTAATATTACACAAAAAAGTATTCCTAAGTTTTTAAAAAAAAACTAATACTTTTCGAGATATATAGGGTCAAACAAAAAGTTTGTAAATATAAATTTGTTCTTAGTTTTTCTGTCATAACTTTTAAAGTTTTTAATTAAAATAAGATTTTTTAATGTTTTTTGATGTAAAATTTAATTTTACATAAAAAAGTATTCTTGAGTTTTTTCAAAAAAACTGATACTTTTCGAGATATATAGGGTCAAACAAAAAGTTTGTAAATATAAATTTAATCTCAGTTTTTCTGTCATAACTTTTAATTTTTTTAATTAAAATAAGATTTTTTAATGTTTTTTGATGTAGAATTTAATTTTACACAAAAAAGTATTTTTAAGTTTTTTCAAAAAAACTGATACTTTTCGAGATATACAGGGTCAAACAAAAAGTTTGTAAATATAAATTTAATCTCAGTTTTTCTGTCATAACTTTTAATTTTTTTAATTAAAATAAGATTTTTTAATGTTTTTTGATGTAGAATTTAATATTACACAAAAAAGTATTCCTAAGTTTTTTTAAAAAAACTAATACTTTTCGAGATATATAGGGTCAAACAAAAAGTTTGTAAATATAAATTTGATCTTAGTTTTTCTGTCATAACTTTTAAAGTTTTTAATTAAAATAAGATTTTTTAATGTTTTTTGATGTAAAATTTAATTTTACATAAATAAGTATTCCTGAGTTTTATCAAAAGAACTGATACTTTTCGAGATATACAGGGTCAAACAAAAAGTTTGTAAATATAAATTTAATCTCAGTTTTTCTGTCATTACTTTTAACGTTTTTAATTAAAATAAGATTTTTTGATGTAGAATTTAATATTACACAAAAAAGTATTCCTAAGTTTTTAAAAAAAAAACTAATACTTTTCGAGATATATAGGGTCAAACAAAAAGTTTGTAAATATAAATTTGATCTCAGTTTTTCTGTCATAACTTTTAAAGTTTTTTATTAAAATGAGAATTTTTGGGGCTTTTTAATGTAAAATTTAATTTTACATAAAAAAGTATTCTTGAGTTTTTTTTAAAAAAACTGATACTTTTCGAGATATATAGGGTCAAACAAAAAGTTTGTAAATATAAATTTAATCTCAGTTTTTCTGTCATAACTTTTAACGTTTTTAATTAAAATAAGATTTTTTGATGTAGAATTTAATATTACACAAAAAAGTATTCTTAAGTTTTTTTAAAAACACTAATAATTTTCGAGATATATAGGGTCAAACAAAAAGTTTGTAAATATAAATTTGATCTTAGTTGTTCTGTTATAACTTTTAACGTTTTTTAATAAAAATAAGATTTTTTGATGTTTTTTATGTAGAATTTAATATTACACAAAAAAGTATTCTTAAGTTTTTTTAAAGAAAGTAATACTTTTCGAGATATATAGGGTCAAACAAAAAATTTGTAAATATAAATTTGATCTTAGTTTTTCTGTCATAACTTTTAAAGTTTTTAATCAAAATGAGATTTTTTAATGTTTTTTGATGTAAAATTTAATTTTACATAAATAAGTATTCTTGAGTTTTTTCAAAAGAACTGATACTTTTCGAGATATACAGGGTCAAACAAAAAGTTTGTAAATATAAATTTAATCTCAGTTTTTCTGTCATAACTTTTAACGTTTTTAATAAAAATAATATTTTTTAATGTAGAATTTAATATTACACAAAAAAGTGTTCTTAAGTTTTTTTAAAGAAACTAATACTTTTCGAGATATATAGGGTCAAACAAAAAGTTTGTAAATATAAATTTGATCTCAGTTTTTCTGTCATAACTTTTAAATTTTTTTATTAAAATAAGATTTTTTGGGGTTTTTTAATGTAAAATTTAATTTTACATAAAAAAGTATTCTTGAGTTTTTTCAAAAAAACTGATACTTTTTGAGATATATAGGGTCAAACAAAAAGTTTGTAAATATAAATTTAATCTCAGTTTTTCTGTCATAACTTTTAACGTTTTTAATTGAAATAAGATTTTTTGATGTTTTTTGATGTAGAATTTAATATTACACAAAAAAGTATACCTAAGGTTTTTTAAAAACACTAATAATTTTCGAGATATATAGGGTCAAACAAAAAGTTTTTAAATATAAATTTAATCTCACTTTTTCTGTCATAAATTTTAACGTTTTTAATTAAAATAAGACTTTTTGATGTAGAATTAAAAATTACACAAAAAAGTGTTCTTGAGTTTTTTCAAAAAAACTAATACTTTTCGAGATATATAGGGTCAAACTAAAAGTTTGTAAACATAAATTTGATCTTAGTTTTTCTGTCATAACTTTTAAAGTTTTTAATTAAAATGAGATTTTTTAATGTTTTTTGATGTAAAATTTAATTTTACATAAATAAGTATTCTTGAGTTTTTTCAAAAGAACTGATACTTTTCGAGATATACAGGGTCAAACAAAAAGTTTGTAAATATAAATTTAATCTCAGTTTTTCTGTCATAACTTTTAACGTTTTTAATTAAAATAAGATTTTTTGATGTAGAATTTAATATTGCACAAAAAAGTGTTCTTGAGTTTTTTCAAAAAAACTAATACTTTTCGAGATATATAGGGTCAAACAAAAAGTTTGTAAACATAAATTCTCAGTTTTTCTGTCATAACTTTTAAAGTTTTTAATTAAAATGAGGTTTTTTAACGTTTTTTGATGTAAAATTTAATTTTACATAAAAAAGTATTCTTGAGTTTTTTCAAAAAAACTGATACTTTTCGAGATATACAGGGTCAAACAAAAAGTTTGTAAATATAAATTCTCAGTTTTTCTGTCATAACTTTTAACGTTTTTAATTAAAATAAGATTTTTTGATGTAGAATTTAATATTACACAAAAATTTATTCTTGAGTTTTTTTAAAAAAACTAATACTTTTCGAGATATATAGGGTCAAACAAAAAGTTTGTAAATATAAATTTAATCTCAGTTTTTCTGTCATTACTTTGAACGTTTTTAATTAAAATAAGATTTTTTGATGTAGAATTTAATATTACACAAAAAAGTATTCTTGAGTTTTTTTAAAAAAACTAATACTTTTCGAGATATATAGGGTCAAACAAAAAGTTTGTAAATATAAATTTGATCTCAGTTTTTCTGTCATAACTTTTAAAGTTTTTTATTAAAATCAGAATTTTTGGGGTTTTTTAATGTAAAATTTAATTTTACATAAAAAAGTATTCTTGAGTTTTTTCAAAAAAACTGATACTTTTCGAGATATATAGGGTCAAACAAAAAGTTTGTAAATATAAATTTAATCTCAGTTTTTCTGTCATAACTTTTAATGTTTTTAATTAAAATCAGATTTTTTAATGTTTTTTGATGTAGAATTTAATATTACACAAAAAAGTATTCCTAAGTTTTTTTAAAAAAACTAATACTTTTCGAGATATATAGGGTCAAACAAAAAGTTTGTAAATATAAATTTGATCTTAGTTTTTCTGTCATAACTTTTAAAGTTTTTAATTAAAATAAGATTTTTTAATGTTTTTTGATGTAAAATTTAATTTTACATAAATAAGTATTTTTGAGTTTTTTCAAAAGAACTGATACTTTTCGAGATATACAGGGTCAAACAAAAAGTTTGTAAATATAAATTTAATCTCAGTTTTTCTGTCATTACTTTTAACGTTTTTAATTAAAATAAGATTTTTTGATGTAGAATTTAATATTACACAAAAAAGTATTCTTGAGTTTTTTTAAAAAAACTAATACTTTTCGAGATATATAGGGTCAAACAAAAAATTTGTAAATATAAATTTGATCTCAGTTTTTCTGTCATAACTTTTAAAGTTTTTTATTAAAATCAGAATTTTTGGGGTTTTTTGATGTAAAATTTAATTTTACATAAAAAAGAATTCTTGAGTTTTTTCAAAAAAACTGATACTTTTCGAGATATATAGGGTCAAACAAAAAGTTTGTAAATATAAATTTAATCACAGTTTTTCTGTCATAACTTTTAATGTTTTTAATTAAAATTAGATTTTTTAATGTTTTTTGATGTAGAATTTAATTTTACACAAAAAAGTATTCCTAAGTTTTTTAAAAAAAACTAATACTTTTCGAGATATATAGGGTCAAACAAAAAGTTTGTAAATATAAATTTGATCTTAGTTTTTCTGTCATAACTTTTAAAGTTTTTAATTAAAATAAGATTTTTTAATGTTTTTTGATGTAAAATTTAATTTTACATAAAAAAGTATTCTTGAGTTTTTTCAAAAAAACTGATACTTTTCGAGATATATAGGGTCAAACAAAAAGTTTGTAAATATAAATTTAATCTCAGTTTTTCTGTCATAACTTTTAAAGTTTTTAATTAAAATAAGATTTTTTAATGTTTCTTGATGTAAAATTTAATTTTACATAAAAAAGTATTCTTGAGTTTTTTCAAAAAAACTGATACTTTTCGAGATATACAGGGTCAAACAAAAAGTTTGTAAATATAAATTCTCAGTTTTTCTGTCATAACTTTTAACGTTTTTAATTAAAATAAGATTTTTTGATGTAGAATTTAATATTACACAAAAATGTATTCCTGAGTTTTTTTAAAAAAACTAATACTTTTCGAGATATATAGGGTCAAACAAAAAGTTTGTAAATATAAATTTGATCTCAGTTTTTCTGTCATAACTTTTAAAGTTTTTTATTAAAATAAGATTTTTTGATGTAGAATTTAATATTACACAAAAATGTATTCCTGAGTTTTTTTAAAAAAACTAATACTTTTCGAGATATATAGGGTCAAACAAAAAGTTTGTAAATATAAATTTGATCTCAGTTTTTCTGTCATAACTTTTAAAGTTTTTTATTAAAATCAGAATTTTTGGGGTTTTTTAATGTAAAATTTAATTTTACATAAAAAAGTATTCTGGAGTTTTTTCAAAAAAACTGATACTTTTCGAGATATACAGGGTCAAACAAAAAGTTTGTAAATATAAATTTAATCTCAGTTTTTCTGTCATTACTTTTAACGTTTTTAATTAAAATAAGATTTTTTGATGTAGAATTTAATATTACACAAAAAAGTATTCTTGAGTTTTTTTAAAAAAACTAATACTTTTCGAGATATATAGGGTCAAACAAAAAGTTTGTAAATATAAATTTGATCTCAGTTTTTCTGTCATAACTTTTAAAGTTTTTTATTAAAATCAGAATTTTTGGGGTTTTTTAATGTAAAGTTTAATTTTACATAAAAAAGTATTCTTGAGTTTTTTCAAAAAAACTGATACTTTTCGAGATATATAGGGTCAAACAAAAAGTTTGTAAATATAAATTTAATCTCAGTTTTTCTGTCATAACTTTTAATGTTTTTAATTAAAATCAGATTTTTTATGTTTTTTGATGTAGAATTTAATTTTACACAAAAAAGTATTTTTAAGTTTTTTCAAAAAAACTTATAATTTTCGAGGTATATAGGGTCAAACAAAAAGTTTGTAAATATAAATTTTATCTAAGTTTTTCTGTCATAACTTTTAAAGTTTTTAATTAAAATAAGGTTTTTTAACGTTTTTTGATGTAAAATTTAATTTTACATAAAAAAGTATTCTTGAGTTTTTTCAAACAAACTGATACTTTTCGAGATATACAGGGTCAAACAAAAAGTTTGTAAATATAAATTCTCAGTTTTTCTGTCATAACTTTTAACGTTTTTAATTAAAATAAGATTTTTTGATGTAGAATTTAATATTACATAAAAATGTATTCTTGAGTTTTTTTAAAAAAACTAATACTTTTCGAGATATATAGGGTCAAACAAAAAGTTTGTAAATATAAATTTAATCTCAGTTTTTCTGTCATTACTTTTAACGTTTTTAATTAAAATAAGATTTTTTGATGTAGAATTTAATATTACACAAAAAAGTATTCTTGAGTTTTTTTAAAAAAACTAATACTTTTCGAGATATATAGGGTCAAACAAAAAGTTTGTAAATATAAATTTGATCTCAGTTTTTCTGTCATAACTTTTAAAGTTTGTTATTAAAATCAGAATTTCTGGGGTTTTTTAATGTAAAATTTAATTTTACATAAAAAAGAATTCTTGAGTTTTTTCAAAAAAACTGATACTTTTCGAGATATATAGGGTCAAACAAAAAGTTTGTAAATATAAATTTAATCTTAGTTTTTCTGTCATAACTTTTAATGTTTTTAATTAAAATTAGATTTTTTAATGTTTTTTGATGTAGAATTTAATTTTACACAAAAAAGTATTCCTAAGTTTTTTTTTTAAAAACTAATACTTTTCGAGATATATAGGGTCAAACAAAAAGTTTGTAAATATAAATATGATCTTAGTTTTTCTGTCATAACTTTTAAAGTTTTTAATTAAAATAAGATTTTTTAATGTTTTTTGATGTAAAATTTAATTTTACATAAAAAAGTATTCTTGAGTTTTTTCAAAAAAACTGATACTTTTCGAGATATATAGGGTCAAACAAAAAGTTTGTAAATATAAATTTGATCTCAGTTTTTCTGTCATAACTTTTAAAGTTTGTTATTAAAATCAGAATTTCTGGGGTTTTTTAATGTAAAATTTAATTTTACATAAAAAAGAATTCTTGAGTTTTTTCAAAAAAACTGATACTTTTCGAGATATATAGGGTCAAACAAAAAGTTTGTAAATATAAATTTAATCTTAGTTTTTCTGTCATAACTTTTAATGTTTTTAATTAAAATTAGATTTTTTAATGTTTTTTGATGTAGAATTTAATTTTACACAAAAAAGTATTCCTAAGTTTTTTTTTTTAAATCTAATACTTTTCGAGATATATAGGGTCAAACAAAAAGTTTGTAAATATAAATTTGATCTTAGTTTTTCTGTCATAACTTTTAAAGTTTTTAATTAAAATAAGATTTTTTAATGTTTTTTGATGTAAAATTTAATTTTACATAAAAAAGTATTCTTGAGTTTTTTCAAAAAAACTGATACTTTTCGAGATATATAGGGTCAAACAAAAAGTTTGTAAATATAAATTTAATCTCAGTTTTTCTGTCATAACTTTTAAAGTTTTTAATTAAAATGAGGTTTTTTAACGTTTTTTGATGTAAAATTTAATTTTACATAAAAAAGTATTCTTGAGTTTTTCAAAAAAACTGATACTTTTCGAGATATACAGGGTCAAACAAAAAGTTTGTAAATATAAATTCTCAGTTTTTCTGTCATAACTTTTAACGTTTTTAATTAAAATAAGATTTTTTGATGTAGAATTTAATATTACACAAAAATGTATTCTTGAGTTTTTTAAAAAAAACTAATACTTTTCGAGATATATAGGGTCAAACAAAAAGTTTGTAAATATAAATTTCATCTCAGTTTTTCTGTCATTACTTTTAACGTTTTTAATTAAAATAAGATTTTTTGATGTAGAATTTAATATTACACAAAAAAGTATTCTTGAGTTTTTTTAAAAAAACTAATACTTTTCGAGATATATAGGGTCAAACAAAAAGTTTGTAAATATAAATTTGATCTCAGTTTTTCTGTCATAACTTTTAAAGTTTTTAATTAAAATGAGGTTTTTTAACGTTTTTTGATGTAAAATTTAATTTTACATAAAAAAGTATTCTTGAGTTTTTCAAAAAAACTGATACTTTTCGAGATATACAGGGTCAAAAAAAAAGTTTGTAAATATAAATTCTCAGTTTTTCTGTCATAACTTTTAACGTTTTTAATTAAAATAAGATTTTTTGATGTAGAATTTAATATTACACAAAAATGTATTCTTGAGTTTTTTTAAAAAAACTAATACTTTTCGAGATATATAGGGTCAAACAAAAAGTTTGTAAATATAAATTTAATCTCAGTTTTTCTGTCATTACTTTTAACGTTTTTAATTAAAATAAGATTTTTTGATGTAGAATTTAATATTACACAAAAAAGTATTCTTGAGTTTTTTTAAAAAAACTAATACTTTTCGAGATATATAGGGTCAAACAAAAAGTTTGTAAATATAAATTTGATCTCAGTTTTTCTGTCATAACTTTTAAAGTTTTTTATTAAAATCAGAATTTTTGGGGTTTTTTATTGTAAAATTTAATTTTACATAAAAAAGTATTCTTGAGTTTTTTCAAAAAAACTGATACTTTTCGAGATATATAGGGTCAAACAAAAAGTTTGTAAATATAAATTTAATCTCAGTTTTTCTGTCATAACTTTTAATGTTTTTAATTAAAATCAGATTTTTTTATGTTTTTTGATGTAGAATTTAATATTACACAAAAAAGTATTCCTAAGTTTTTTTAAAAAAACTAATACTTTTCGAGATATAGAGGGTCAAACAAAAAGTTTGTAAATATAAATTTAATCTCAGTTTTTCTGTCATAACTTTTAATTTTTTTAATTAAAATAAGATTTTTTAATGTTTTTTGATGTAGAATTTAATTTTACACAAAAAAGTATTTCTAAGTTTTTTCAAAAAAACTTATAATTTTCGAGATATATAGGGTCAAACAAAAAGTTTGTAAATATAAATTTTATCTAAGTTTTTCTGTCATAACTTTTAAAGTTTTTAATTAAAATAAGGTTTTTTAACGTTTTTTGATGTAAAATTTAATTTTACATAAAAAAGTATTCTTGAGTTTTTCAAAAAAACTGATACTTTTCGAGATATACAGGGTCAAACAAAAAGTTTGTAAATATAATTTCTCAGTTTTTCTGTCATAACTTTTAACGTTTTTAATTAAAATAAGATTTTTTGATGTAGAATTTAATATTACACAAAGATGTATTCTTGAGTTTTTTTAAAAAAACTAATACTTTTCGAGATATATAGGGTCAAACAAAAAGTTTGTAAATATAAATTTAATCTCAGTTTTTCTGTCATTACTTTTAACGTTTTTAATTAAAATAAGATTTTTTGATGTAGAATTTAATATTACACAAAAAAGTATTCTTGAGCTTTTTAAAAAAACTAATACTTTTCGAGATATATAGGGTCAAACAAAAAGTTTGTAAATATAAATTTGATCTCAGTTTTTCTGTCATAACTTTTAAAGTTTTTTATTAAAATCAGAATTTTTGGGGTTTTTTAATGTAAAATTTAATTTTACATAAAAAAGTATTCTTGAGTTTTTTCAAAAAAACTGATACTTTTCGAGATATATAGGGTCAAACAAAAAGTTTGTAAATATAAATTTAATCTCAGTTTTTCTGTCATAACTTTTAATGTTTTTAATTAAAATCAGATTTTTTAATGTTTTTTGATGTAGAATTTAATATTACACAAAAAAGTATTCCTAAGTTTTTTAAAAAAAACTAATACTTTTCGAGATATATAGGGTCAAACAAAAAGTTTGTAAATATAAATTTGATCTTAGTTTTTCTGTCATAACTTTTAAAGTTTTTAATTAAAATAAGATTTTTTAATGTTTTTTAATGTAAAATTTAATTTTACATAAATAAGTATTTTTGAGTTTTTTCAAAAGAACTGATACTTTTCGAGATATACAGGGTCAAACAAAAAGTTTGTAAATATAAATTTAATCTCAGTTTTTCTGTCATTACTTTTAACGTTTTTAATTAAAATAAGATTTTTTGATGTAGAATTTAATATTACACAAAAAAGTATTCTTGAGTTTTTTTAAAAAAACTAATACTTTTCGGGATATATAGGGTCAAACAAAAAGTGTGTAAATATAAATTTGATCTCAGTTTTTCTGTCATAACTTTTAAAGTTTTTTATTAAAATAAGATTTTTTAATGTTTTTTGATGTAAAATTTAATTTTACATAAAAAAGTATTCTTGAGTTTTTTTAAAAAAACTGATACTTTTCGAGATATATAGGGTCAAACAAAAAGTTTGTAAATATAAATTTAATCTCATTTTTTCTGTCATAACTTTTAATTTTTTTAATTAAAATAAGATTTTTTAATGTTTTTGGTGTAGAATTTAATTTTACACAAAAAAGTATTTATAAGTTTTTTCAAAAAAACTGATACTTTTCGAGATATACAGGGTCAAACAAAAAGTTTGTAAATATAAATTTAATCTCAGTTTTTCTGTCATTACTTTTAACGTTTTTAATTAAAATAAGATTTTTTGATGTAGAATTTAATATTACACAAAAAAGTATTCTTGAGTTTTTTTAAAAAAACTAATACTTTTCGAGATATATAGGGTCAAACAAAAAGTTTGTAAATATAAATTTGATCTCAGTTTTTCTGTCATAACTTTTAAAGTTTTTTATTAAAATCAGAATTTTTGGGGTTTTTTAATGTAAAATTTAATTGTACATAAAAAAGTATTCTTGAGTTTTTTCAAAAAAACTGATACTTTTCGAGATATATAGGGTCAAACAAAAAGTTTGTAAATATAAATTTAATCTCAGTTTTTCTGTCATAACTTTTAATGTTTTTAATTAAAATCAGATTTTTTAATGTTTTTTGATGTAGAATTTAATATTACACAAAAAAGTATTCCTAAGTTTTTTTAAAAAAACTAATACTTTTCGAGATATATAGGGTCAAACAAAAGTTTGTAAATATAAATTTGATCTTAGTTTTTCTGTCATAACTTTTAAAGTTTTTAATTAAAATAAGATTTTTTAATGTTTTTTGATGTAAAATTTAATTTTACATAAATAAGTATTCCTGAGTTTTATCAAAAGAACTGATACTTTTCGAGATATACAGGGTCAAACAAAAAGTTTGTAAATATAGATTTAATCTCAGTTTTTCTGTCATTACTTTTAACGTTTTTAATTAAAATAAGATTTTTTGATGTGGAATTTAATATTACACAAAAAAGTATTCCTAAGTTTTTAAAAAAAAACTAATACTTTTCGAGATATATAGGGTCAAACAAAAAGTTTGTAAATATAAATTTGTTCTTAGTTTTTCTGTCATAACTTTTAAAGTTTTTAATTAAAATAAGATTTTTTAATGTTTTTTGATGTAAAATTTAATTTTACATAAAAAAGTATTCTTGAGTTTTTTCAAAAAAACTGATACTTTTCGAGATATATAGGGTCAAACAAAAAGTTTGTAAATATAAATTTAATCTCAGTTTTTCTGTCATAACTTTTAATTTTTTTAATTAAAATAAGATTTTTTAATGTTTTTTGATGTAGAATTTAATTTTACACAAAAAAGTATTTCTAAGTTTTTTCAAAAAAACTGATACTTTTCGAGATATACAGGGTCAAACAAAAAGTTTGTAAATATAAATTTAATCTCAGTTTTTCTGTCATAACTTTTAATTTTTTTAATTAAAATAAGATTTTTTAATGTTTTTTGATGTAGAATTTAATATTACACAAAAAAGTATTCCTAAGTTTTTTTAAAAAAACTAATACTTTTCGAGATATATAGGGTCAAACAAAAAGTTTGTAAATATAAATTTGATCTTAGTTTTTCTGTCATAACTTTTAAAGTTTTTAATTAAAATAAGATTTTTTAATGTTTTTTGATGTAAAATTTAATTTTACATAAATAAGTATTCCTGAGTTTTATCAAAAGAACTGATACTTTTCGAGATATACAGGGTCAAACAAAAAGTTTGTAAATATAAATTTAATCTCAGTTTTTCTGTCATTACTTTTAACGTTTTTAATTAAAATAAGATTTTTTGATGTAGAATTTAATATTACACAAAAAAGTATTCCTAAGTTTTTAAAAAAAAAACTAATACTTTTCGAGATATATAGGGTCAAACAAAAAGTTTGTAAATATAAATTTGATCTTAGTTTTTCTGTCATAACTTTTAAAGTTTTTAATTAAAATAAGATTTTTTAATGTTTTTTGATGTAAAATTTAATTTTACATAAAAAAGTATTCCTGAGTTTTTTCAAAAAAACTGATACTTCTCGAGATATAGAGGGTCAAACAAAAAGTTTGTAAATATAAATTTAATCTCAGTTTTTCTGTCATAACTTTTAATTTTTTTAATTAAAATAAGATTTTTTAATGTTTTTTGATGTAGAATTTAATTTTACACAAAAAAGTATTTCTAAGTTTTTTCAAAAAAACTTATAATTTTCGAGATATATAGGGTCAAACAAAAAGTTTGTAAATATAAATTTTATCTAAGTTTTTCTGTCATAACTTTTAAAGTTTTTAATTAAAATGAGGTTTTTTAACGTTTTTTGATGTAAAATTTAATTTTACATAAAAAAGTATTCTTGAGTTTTTTCAAAAAAACTGATACTTTTCGAGATATACAGGGTCAAACAAAAAGTTTGTAAATATAAATTCTCAGTTTTTCTGTCATAACTTTTAACGTTTTTAATTAAAATAAGATTTTTTGATGAAGAATTTAATATTACACAAAAATGTATTCTTGAGTTTTTTTAAAAAAACTAATACTTTTCGAGATATATAGGGTCAAACAAAAAGTTTGTAAATATAAATTTAATCTCAGTTTTTCTGTCATTACTTTTAACGTTTTTAATTAAAATAAGATTTTTTGATGTAGAATTTAATATTACACAAAAAAGTATTCTTGAGTTTTTTTAAAAAAACTAATACTTTTCGAGATATATAGGGTCAAACAAAAAGTTTGTAAATATAAATTTGATCTCAGTTTTTCTGTCATAACTTTTAAAGTTTTTTATTAAAATCAGAATTTTTGGGGTTTTTTAATGTAAAATTTAATTTTACATAAAAAAGTATTCTTGAGTTTTTTCAAAAAAACTGATACTTTTCGAGATATATAGGGTCAAACAAAAAGTTTGTAAATATAAATTTAATCTCAGTTTTTCTGTCATAACTTTTAATGTTTTTAATTAAAATCAGATTTTTTAATGTTTTTTGATGTAGAATTTAATATTACACAAAAAAGTATTCCTAAGTTTTTTTAAAAAAACTAATACTTTTCCAGATATATAGGGTCAAACAAAAAGTTTGTAAATATAAATTTGATCTTAGTTTTTCTGTCATAACTTTTAAAGTTTTTAATTAAAATAAGATTTTTTAATGTTTTTTTATGTAAAATTTAATTTTACATAAATAAGTATTTCTGAGTTTTTTCAAAAGAACTGATACTTTTCGAGATATACAGGGTCAAACAAAAAGTTTGTAAATATAAATTTAATCTCAGTTTTTCTGTCATTACTTTTAACGGTTTTAATTAAAATAAGATTTTTTGATGTAGAATTTAATATTACACAAAAAAGTATTCTTGAGTTTTTTTAAAAAAACTAATACTTTTCGAGATATATAGGGTCAAACAAAAAGTTTGTAAATATAAATTTGATCTTAGTTTTTCTGTCATAACTTTTAAAGTTTTTAATTAAAATAAGATTTTTTAATGTTTTTTGATGTAAAATTTAATTTTACATAAATAAGTATTCGTGAGTTTTATCAAAAGAACTGATACTTTTCGAGATATACAGGGTCAAACAAAAAGTTTGTAAATATAAATTTAATCTCAGTTTTTCTGTCATTACTTTTAACGTTTTTAATTTAAATAAGATTTTTTGATGTAGAATTTAATATTACACAAAAAAGTATTCCTAAGTTTTTAAAAAAAAAACTAATACTTTTCGAGATATATAGGGTCAAACAAAAAGTTTGTAAATATAAATTTGATCTTAGTTTTTCTGTCATAACTTTTAAAGTTTTTAATTAAAATAAGATTTTTTAATGTTTTTTGATGTAAAATTTAATTTTACATAAAAAAGTATTCCTGAGTTTTTTCAAAAAAACTGATACTTCTCGAGATATAGAGGGTCAAACAAAAAGTTTGTAAATATAAATTTAATCTCAGTTTTTCTGTCATAACTTTTAATTTTTTTAATTAAAATAAGATTTTTTAATGTTTTTTGATGTAGAATTTAATTTTACACAAAAAAGTATTTCTAAGTTTTTTTAAAAAAACTAATACTTTTCGAGATATATAGGGTCAAACAAAAAGTTTGTAAATATAAATTTGATCTTAGTTTTTCTGTCATAACTTTTAAAGTTTTTAATTAAAATAAGATTTTTTAATGTTTTTTGATGTAAAATTTAATTTTACATAAATAAGTATTCCTGAGTTTTATCAAAAGAACTGATACTTTTCGAGATATACAGGGTCAAACAAAAAGTTTGTAAATATAAATTTAATCTCAGTTTTTCTGTCATTACTTTTAACGTTTTTAATTAAAATAAGATTTTTTGATGTAGAATTTAATATTACACAAAAAAGTATTCCTAAGTTTTTAAAAAAAAACTAATACTTTTCGAGATATATAGGGTCAAACAAAAAGTTTGTAAATATAAATTTGTTCTTAGTTTTTCTGTCATAACTTTTAAAGTTTTTAATTAAAATAAGATTTTTTAATGTTTTTTGATGTAAAATTTAATTTTACATAAAAAAGTATTCTTGAGTTTTTTCAAAAAAACTGATACTTTTCGAGATATATAGGGTCAAACAAAAAGTTTGTAAATATAAATTTAATCTCAGTTTTTCTGTCATAACTTTTAATTTTTTTAATTAAAATAAGATTTTTTAATGTTTTTTGATGTAGAATTTAATTTTACACAAAAAAGTATTCCTAAGTTTTTTTAAAAAAACTAATACTTTTCGAGATATATAGGGTCAAACAAAAAGTTTGTAAATATAAATTTGATCTTAGTTTTTCTGTCATAACTTTTAAAGTTTTTAATTAAAATAAGATTTTTTAATGTTTTTTGATGTAAAATTTAATTTTACATAAATAAGTATTCCTGAGTTTTATCAAAAGAACTGATACTTTTCGAGATATACAGGGTCAAACAAAAAGTTTGTAAATATAAATTTAATCTCAGTTTTTCTGTCATTACTTTTAACGTTTTTAATTAAAATAAGATTTTTTGATGTAGAATTTAATATTACACAAAAAAGTATTCCTAAGTTTTTAAAAAAAAAACTAATACTTTTCGAGATATATAGGGTCAAACAAAAAGTTTGTAAATATAAATTTGATCTCAGTTTTTCTGTCATAACTTTTAAAGTTTTTAATTAAAATAAGATTTTTTAATGTTTTTTGATGTAAAATTTAATTTTACATAAAAAAGTATTCCTGAGTTTTTTCAAAAAAACTGATACTTCTCGAGATATAGAGGGTCAAACAAAAAGTTTGTAAATATAAATTTAATCTCAGTTTTTCTGTCATAACTTTTAAT
Organism: Altica lythri; assembly: GCA_964028335.1. NCBI lineage: Eukaryota > Metazoa > Arthropoda > Insecta > Coleoptera > Chrysomelidae > Altica > Altica lythri. The sequence continues at coordinate 609,607 of CAXIIO010000226.1, read as the reverse complement.
TTTTTTAATTAAAATAAGATTTTTTAATGTTTTTTGATGTAGAATTTAATTTTACACAAAAAAGTATTTCTAAGTTTTTTCAAAAAAACTTATAATTTTCGAGATATATAGGGTCAAACAAAAAGTTTGTAAATATAAATTTTATCTAAGTTTTTCTGTCATAACTTTTAAAGTTTTTAATTAAAATGAGGTTTTTTAACGTTTTTTGATGTAAAATTTAATTTTACATAAAAAAGTATTCTTGAGTTTTTTCAAAAAAACTGATACTTTTCAAGATATACAGGGTCAAACAAAAAGTTTGTAAATATAAATTCTCAGTTTTTCTGTCATAACTTTTAACGTTTTTAATTAAAATAAGATTTTTTGATGAAGAATTTAATATTACACAAAAATGTATTCTTGAGTTTTTTTAAAAAAACTAATACTTTTCGAGATATATAGGGTCAAACAAAAAGTTTGTAAATATAAATTTAATCTCAGTTTTTCTGTCATTACTTTTAACGTTTTTAATTAAAATAAGATTTTTTGATGTAGAATTTAATATTACACAAAAAAGTATTCTTGAGTTTTTTTAAAAAAACTAATACTTTTCGAGATATATAGGGTCAAACAAAAAGTTTGTAAATATAAATTTGATCTCAGTTTTTCTGTCATAACTTTTAAAGTTTTTTATTAAAATCAGAATTTTTGGGGTTTTTTAATGTAAAATTTAATTTTACATAAAAAAGTATTCTTGAGTTTTTTCAAAAAAACTGATACTTTTCGAGATATATAGGGTCAAACAAAAAGTTTGTAAATATAAATTTAATCTCAGTTTTTCTGTCATAACTTTTAATGTTTTTAATTAAAATCAGATTTTTTAATGTTTTTTGATGTAGAATTTAATATTACACAAAAAAGTATTCCTAAGTTTTTTTAAAAAAACTAATACTTTTCCAGATATATAGGGTCAAACAAAAAGTTTGTAAATATAAATTTGATCTTAGTTTTTCTGTCATAACTTTTAAAGTTTTTAATTAAAATAAGATTTTTTAATGTTTTTTTATGTAAAATTTAATTTTACATAAATAAGTATTTCTGAGTTTTTTCAAAAGAACTGATACTTTTCGAGATATACAGGGTCAAACAAAAAGTTTGTAAATATAAATTTAATCTCAGTTTTTCTGTCATTACTTTTAACGGTTTTAATTAAAATAAGATTTTTTGATGTAGAATTTAATATTACACAAAAAAGTATTCTTGAGTTTTTTTAAAAAAACTAATACTTTTCGAGATATATAGGGTCAAACAAAAAGTTTGTAAATATAAATTTGATCTTAGTTTTTCTGTCATAACTTTTAAAGTTTTTAATTAAAATAAGATTTTTTAATGTTTTTTGATGTAAAATTTAATTTTACATAAATAAGTATTCCTGAGTTTTATCAAAAGAACTGATACTTTTCGAGATATACAGGGTCAAACAAAAAGTTTGTAAATATAAATTTAATCTCAGTTTTTCTGTCATTACTTTTAACGTTTTTAATTAAAATAAGATTTTTTGATGTAGAATTTAATATTACACAAAAAAGTATTCCTAAGTTTTTAAAAAAAAAACTAATACTTTTCGAGATATATAGGGTCAAACAAAAAGTTTGTAAATATAAATTTGATCTTAGTTTTTCTGTCATAACTTTTAAAGTTTTTAATTAAAATAAGATTTTTTAATGTTTTTTGATGTAAAATTTAATTTTACATAAAAAAGTATTCCTGAGTTTTTTCAAAAAAACTGATACTTCTCGAGATATAGAGGGTCAAACAAAAAGTTTGTAAATATAAATTTAATCTCAGTTTTTCTGTCATAACTTTTAATTTTTTTAATTAAAATAAGATTTTTTAATGTTTTTTGATGTAGAATTTAATTTTACACAAAAAAGTATTTCTAAGTTTTTTTAAAAAAACTAATACTTTTCGAGATATATAGGGTCAAACAAAAAGTTTGTAAATATAAATTTGATCTTAGTTTTTCTGTCATAACTTTTAAAGTTTTTAATTAAAATAAGATTTTTTAATGTTTTTTGATGTAAAATTTAATTTTACATAAATAAGTATTCCTGAGTTTTATCAAAAGAACTGATACTTTTCGAGATATACAGGGTCAAACAAAAAGTTTGTAAATATAAATTTAATCTCAGTTTTTCTGTCATTACTTTTAACGTTTTTAATTAAAATAAGATTTTTTGATGTAGAATTTAATATTACACAAAAAAGTATTCCTAAGTTTTTAAAAAAAAACTAATACTTTTCGAGATATATAGGGTCAAACAAAAAGTTTGTAAATATAAATTTGTTCTTAGTTTTTCTGTCATAACTTTTAAAGTTTTTAATTAAAATAAGATTTTTTAATGTTTTTTGATGTAAAATTTAATTTTACATAAAAAAGTATTCTTGAGTTTTTTCAAAAAAACTGATACTTTTCGAGATATATAGGGTCAAACAAAAAGTTTGTAAATATAAATTTAATCTCAGTTTTTCTGTCATAACTTTTAATTTTTTTAATTAAAATAAGATTTTTTAATGTTTTTTGATGTAGAATTTAATTTTACACAAAAAAGTATTTTTAAGTTTTTTCAAAAAAACTGATACTTTTCGAGATATACAGGGTCAAACAAAAAGTTTGTAAATATAAATTTAATCTCAGTTTTTCTGTCATAACTTTTAATTTTTTTAATTAAAATAAGATTTTTTAATGTTTTTTGATGTAGAATTTAATATTACACAAAAAAGTATTCCTAAGTTTTTTTAAAAAAACTAATACTTTTCGAGATATATAGGGTCAAACAAAAAGTTTGTAAATATAAATTTGATCTTAGTTTTTCTGTCATAACTTTTAAAGTTTTTAATTAAAATAAGATTTTTTAATGTTTTTTGATGTAAAATTTAATTTTACATAAATAAGTATTCCTGAGTTTTATCAAAAGAACTGATACTTTTCGAGATATACAGGGTCAAACAAAAAGTTTGTAAATATAAATTTAATCTCAGTTTTTCTGTCATTACTTTTAACGTTTTTAATTAAAATAAGATTTTTTGATGTAGAATTTAATATTACACAAAAAAGTATTCCTAAGTTTTTAAAAAAAAAACTAATACTTTTCGAGATATATAGGGTCAAACAAAAAGTTTGTAAATATAAATTTGATCTCAGTTTTTCTGTCATAACTTTTAAAGTTTTTTATTAAAATGAGAATTTTTGGGGCTTTTTAATGTAAAATTTAATTTTACATAAAAAAGTATTCTTGAGTTTTTTTTAAAAAAACTGATACTTTTCGAGATATATAGGGTCAAACAAAAAGTTTGTAAATATAAATTTAATCTCAGTTTTTCTGTCATAACTTTTAACGTTTTTAATTAAAATAAGATTTTTTGATGTAGAATTTAATATTACACAAAAAAGTATTCTTAAGTTTTTTTAAAAACACTAATAATTTTCGAGATATATAGGGTCAAACAAAAAGTTTGTAAATATAAATTTGATCTTAGTTGTTCTGTTATAACTTTTAACGTTTTTTAATAAAAATAAGATTTTTTGATGTTTTTTATGTAGAATTTAATATTACACAAAAAAGTATTCTTAAGTTTTTTTAAAGAAAGTAATACTTTTCGAGATATATAGGGTCAAACAAAAAATTTGTAAATATAAATTTGATCTTAGTTTTTCTGTCATAACTTTTAAAGTTTTTAATCAAAATGAGATTTTTTAATGTTTTTTGATGTAAAATTTAATTTTACATAAATAAGTATTCTTGACTTTTTTCAAAAGAACTGATACTTTTTGAGATATATAGGGTCAAACAAAAAGTTTGTAAATATAAATTTAATCTCAGTTTTTCTGTCATAACTTTTAACGTTTTTAATTGAAATAAGATTTTTTGATGTTTTTTGATGTAGAATTTAATATTACACAAAAAAGTATACCTAAGGTTTTTTAAAAACACTAATAATTTTCGAGATATATAGGGTCAAACAAAAAGTTTGTAAATATAAATTTGATCTTAGTTTTTCTGTTATAACTTATAACGTTTTTTAATAAAAATAAGATTTTTTGATGTTTTTTTATGTAGAATTTAATATTACACAAAAAAGTTTTTTTAAAGAAACTAACACTTTTCGAGATATATAGGGTCAAACAAAAAGTTTTTAAATATAAATTTAATCTCAGTTTTTCTGTCATAAATTTTAACGTTTTTAATTAAAATAAGATTTGTTGATGTAGAATTTAATATTACACAAAAAAGTATTCCTAAGTTTTTTCAAAAAAACTAATAATTTTCGAGATATATAGGGTCAAACAAAAAGTTTGTAAATATAAATTTGATCTAAGTTTTTCTGTCATAACTTTTAAAGTTTTTAAATAAAATGAGGTTTTTTAACGTTTTTTGATGTAAAATTTAATTTTACATAAAAAAATATTCTTAAGTTTTTTTAAAGAAAGTAATACTTTTCGAGATATATAGGGTCAAACAAAAAGTTTGTAAATATAAATGTGATCTTAGTTTTTCTGTCATAACTTTTAAAATTTTTAATCAAAATAAGATTTTTTTATGTTTTTATATGTAGAATTTAATATTACACCAAAAAGTATTCTTGAGTTTTATCAAAAAAACTAATACTTTTCGAGATATATAGTGTCAAACAAAAAGTTTGTAAATATAAATTTGATCTCAGTTTTTCTGTCATAACTTTTAAAGTTTTTTATTAAAATGAGAATTTTTGGGGCTTTTTAATGTAAAATTTAATTTTACATAAAAAAGTATTCTTGAGTTTTTTTTAAAAAAATTTATACTTTTCGAGATATATAGGGTCGAACAAAAAGTTTGTAAATATAAATTTAATCTCAGTTTTTCTGTCATAACTTTTAACGTTTTTAATTAAAATAAGATTTTTTGATGTAGAATTTAATATTACACAAAAAAGTATTCTTAAGTTTTTTTAAAAACACTAATAATTTTCGAGATATATAGGGTCAAACAAAAAGTTTGTAAATATAAATTTGATCTTAGTTTTACTGTTATAACTTTTAACGTTTTTTAATAAAAATAAGATTTTTTGATGTTTTTTATGTAGAATTTAATAATACACAAAAAGGTATTCTTAAGTTTTTTTAAAGAAAGTAATACTTTTCGAGATATATAGGGTCAAACAAAAAGTTTGCAAATATAAATTTTATCTTAGTTTTTCTGTCATAACTTTTAAAATTTTTAATCAAAACAAGATTTTTTAATGTTTTTTGATGTAAAATTTAATTTTGCATAAATAAGTATTCTTGAGTTTTTTCAAAAGAACTAATACTTTTCGAGATATACTGGGTCAAACAAAAAGTTTGTAAATATAAATTTGATCTAAGTTTTTCTGTCATAACTTTTAACGTTTTTAATTAAAATAAGATTTTTTAATGTTTTTTTATGTAGAATTTAATATTACACAAAAAAGTATTCCTAAGTTTTTTCAAAAAAACTAATAATTTTCGAGATATATAGGGTCAAACAAAAAGTTTGTAAATATAAATTTGATCTAAGTTTTTCTGTCATAACTTTTAAAGTTTTTAATTAAAATGAGGTTTTTTAACGTATTTTGATGTAAAATTTAATTCTACATAAAAAAGTATTTCTGAGTTTTTTCAAAAAAACTGATACTTTTCGAGATATACAGGGTTAAACAAAAAGTTTGTAAATATAAATTTAATCTCAGTTTTTCTGTCATAACTTTTAACGTTTTTAACTAAAATAAGATTTTTTGATGTTTTTTTATATAGAATTTAATATTACACAAAAACGTATTCCTAAGTTTTTATTAAAAAACTAATACTTTTCGAGATATATAGGGTCAAACAAAAAGTTTGTAAATATAAATTTGATCTTAGTTTTACTGTTATAACTTTTAACGTTTTTTAATAAAAATAAGATTTTTTGATGTTTTTTATGTAGAATTTAATATTACACAAAAAGGTATTCTTAAGTTTTTTTAAAGAAAGTAATACTTTTCGAGATATATAGGGTCAAACAAAAAGTTTGCAAATATAAATTTGATCTTAGTTTTTCTAGCATAACTTTTAAAATTTTTAATCAAAATAAGATTTTTTAATGTTTTTTGATGTAAAATTTAATTTTGCATAAATAAGTATTCTTGAGTTTTTTCAAAAGAACTAATACTTTTCGAGATATACAGGGTCAAACAAAAAGTTTGTAAATAAAAATTTAATCTCAGTTTTTCTGTCATAACTTTTCAAGTTTTTTATTAAAATGAGAATTTTTGGGGTTTTTTGATGTAAAATTTAATTTTACATAAAAAAGTATTCTGGAGTTTTTTTAAAAAAACTGATACTTTTCGAGATATATAGGGTCAAACAAAAAGTTTGTAAATACAAATTTAATCTCAGTTTTTCTGTCATAACTTTTAACGTTTTAAAATAAAATAAGATTTTTTGATGTTTTTTGATGTACAATTTAATATTACACAAAAAAGTATTCTTATGTTTTTTTAAAAACACTAATAATTTTCGAGAAATATAGGGTCAAACAAAAAGTTTGTAAATATAAATTTGATCTTAGTTTTTCTGTTATAACTTTTAACGTTTTTTAATAAAAATAGGATTTTTTAATGTTTTTTATGTAGAATTTAATATTACACAAAAAAGTATTCTTAAGATTTTTTAAAGAAAGTAATACTTTTCGAGATATATAGGGTCAAACAAAAAATTTGTAAATATAAATTTGATCTTAGTTTTTCTGTCATAACTTTTAAAGTTTTTAATCAAAATAAGATTTTTTAATGTTTTTTGATGTAAAATTTAATTTTACATAAATAATTATTCTTGAGTTTTTTCAAAAGAACTGATACTTTTCGAGATATATAGGGTCAAACAAAAAGTTTGTAAATATAAATTTAATCTCAGTTTTTCTGTCATAACTTTTAAAGTTTTTTATTAAAATAAGAATTTTTGGGGCTTTTTAATGTAAAATTTAATTTTACATAAAAAAGTATTCCTGAGTTTTTTTAAAAAAACTGATACTTTTCGAGATATATAGGGTCCAACAAAAAGTTTGTAAATATAAATTTAATCTCAGTTTTTCTGTCATAACTTTTAACGTTTTTAATTAAAATAAGATTTTTTGATGTAGAATTTAATATTACACAAAAAAGTATTTTTAAGTTTTTTTAAAAACACTAATAATTTTCGAGATATATAGGGTCAAACAAAAAGTTTGTAAATATAAATTTGATCTCAGTTTTTCTGTCATAACTTTTAAAGTTTTTTATTAAAATGAGAATTTTTGGGGCTTTTTAATGTAAAATTTAATTTTACATAAAAAAGTATTCTTGAGTTTTTTTTAAAAAAACTGATAGTTTTCGAGATATATAGGGTCAAACAAAAAGTTTGTAAATATAAATTTAATCTCAGTTTTTCTGTCATAACTTTTAACGTTTTTAATTAAAATAAGATTTTTTGATGTAGAATTTAATATTACACAAAAAAGTATTCTTAAGTTTTTTTAAAAACACTAATAATTTTCGAGATATATAGGGTCAAACAAAAAGTTTGTAAATATAAATTTGATCTTAGTTGTTCTGTTATAACTTTTAACGTTTTTTAATAAAAATAAGATTTTTTGATGTTTTTTATGTAGAATTTAATATTACACAAAAAAGTATTCTTAAGTTTTTTTAAAGAAAGTAATACTTTTCGAGATATATAGGGTCAAACAAAAAATTTGTAAATATAAATTTGATCTTAGTTTTTCTGTCATAACTTTTAAAGTTTTTAATCAAAATGAGATTTTTTAATGTTTTTTGATGTAAAATTTAATTTTACATAAATAATTATTGTCGAGTTTTTTCAAAAGAACTGATACTTTTCGAGATATATAGGGTCAAACAAAAAGTTTGTAAATATAAATTTAATCTCAGTTTTTCTGTCATAACTTTTAACGTTTTTAATTAAAATAAGATTTTTTGATGTAGAATTTAATATTGCACAAAAAAGTGTTCTTGAGTTTTTTCAAAAAAACTAATACTTTTCGAGATATATAGGGTCAAACAAAAAGTTTGTAAACATAAATTTGATCTTAGTTTTTCTGTCATAACTTTTAAAGTTTTTAATTAAAATGAGATTTTTTAATGTTTTTTGATGTAAAATTTAATTTTACATAAAAAAGTATTCTTGAGTTTTTTCAAAAAAACTGATACTTTTTGAGATATATAGGGTCAAACAAAAAGTTTGTAAATATAAATTTAATCTCAGTTTTTCTGTCATAACTTTTAACGTTTTTAATTGAAATAAGATTTTTTGATGTTTTTTGATGTAGAATTTAATATTACACAAAAAAGTATACCTAAGGTTTTTTAAAAACACTAATAATTTTCGAGATATATAGGGTCAAACAAAAAGTTTTTAAATATAAATTTAATCTCACTTTTTCTGTCATAAATTTTAACGTTTTTAATTAAAATAAGACTTTTTGATGTAGAATTAAATATTACACAAAAAAGTGTTCTTAAGTTTTTTCAAAAAAACTAATACTTTTCGAGATATATAGGGTCAAACTAAAAGTTTGTAAACATAAATTTGATCTTAGTTTTTCTGTCATAACTTTTAAAGTTTTTAATTAAAATGAGATTTTTTAATGTTTTTTGATGTAAAATTTAATTTTACATAAATAAGTATTCTTGAGTTTTTTCAAAAGAACTGATACTTTTCGAGATATACAGGGTCAAACAAAAAGTTTGTAAATATAAATTTAATCTCAGTTTTTCTGTCATAACTTTTAACGTTTTTAATTGAAATAAGATTTTTTGATGTTTTTTGATGTAGAATTTAATATTACACAAAAAAGTATACCTAAGGTTTTTTAAAAACACTAATAGTTTTCGAGATATATAGGGTCAAACAAAAAGTTTGTAAATATAAATTTGATCTTAGTTTTTCTGTTATAACTTATAACGTTTTTTAATAAAAATAAGATTTTTTGATGTTTTTTTATGTAGAATTTAATATTACACAAAAAAGTTTTTTTAAAGAAACTAACACTTTTCGAGATATATAGGGTCAAACAAAAAGTTTTTAAATATAAATTTAATCTCAGTTTTTCTGTCATAAATTTTAACGTTTTTAATTAAAATAAGATTTGTTGATGTAGAATTTAATATTACACAAAAAAGTATTCCTAAGTTTTTTCAAAAAAACTAATAATTTTCGAGATATATAGGGTCAAACAAAAAGTTTGTAAATATAAATTTGATCTAAGTTTTTCTGTCATAACTTTTAAAGTTTTTAAATAAAATGAGGTTTTTTAACGTTTTTTGATGTAAAATTTAATTTTACATAAAAAAATATTCTTAAGTTTTTTTAAAGAAAGTAATACTTTTCGAGATATATAGGGTCAAACAAAAAGTTTGTAAATATAAATGTGATCTTAGTTTTTCTGTCATAACTTTTAAAATTTTTAATCAAAATAAGATTTTTTTATGTTTTTTCATGTAGAATTTAATATTACACAAAAAAGTATTCTTGAGTTTTATCAAAAAAACTAATACTTTTCGAGATATATAGTGTCAAACAAAAAGTTTGTAA